>APFE031696157.1:0-27080 GCA_000404065.3 Pinus taeda | reverse complement strand
GAACTATAAAAAATAATTAAATTGTAATTTTCTTTCGAATTATTATTAATTATAAAAAATATATATATGTGTGAATTAAACATGTATATATTTAGATATATATTGTATGATTATCAATTATGGAGATTCACTCACTTAACTATGGATATTATTAAAGTATAAGTAGGATTTATTATAATGACATGGGTCAACCCCATGTATTATCCATCTCAACTTTGGGTATGTGACTACTAGTTAAAAAATTCCAGAATATTCTATATAATTTAAGTCTCTACCATCCACTAAATAAATATTTATAATTAAATTAAAATTTTGAAAGCCTTATTACAAAATGAACTTGTAAGTGAACTTAATTAATTTATAATATAATTTTCCTAAACTATTTCAGAAAATTTACTTGTTAAATTATAATATATCATCTTAATTATATTTAGATTTAATTATTTATATTATAAGGGAAATTCTTATTTAGATTTTTTTTCTTATAGAAGGTAGACTTATAGGTTCCAAATAATATATTGTAATATAAATCTTCTTAGCATTATGTTAGAGATTTTGATCCAAATGTTACTCTCTTTTATATAATATGTTATCCCTCCAAATCATATGTGATAGGATTTCTTTTTCCTAGTTGACCATCAAATGAATTCATGGATATGGGGGCCTTAGAATGTTCATGCTCCCAAGTTTTATCTAATAAAATGATATCACTTTTTCTCAAGTTTGAGCATAACATAGCACCTTTAAGCCATGAAAATTTATGACAACTCCTAAAGAGGATCCATAAAGTTCCAAATTTTTATTTATTACTCTATGTTTGGTCTCTATCCATAATAATAGTTTTCCATTTAGCTTCTTCTCTAGCTTCTTTAACTTTTGAACCTACCCCCTAATCTAGTTTGGTCTAGTGGGATGAGGTCCTCATTTATAAACATTTCTATGGATATTTAGTGAGTATGGAAAATTGATTGTAAGTAAAGACTTACCCTAACATGAATAGTTCTATCTTTATTCTCAAGAATTTTTCTCAACCTTCTTGCTTCTATGAGATAAGTATTTCAATTTGCGACTTTTTTTAGTGATTATTTTACTATTTTAAAAGTGTCATCACCTTTCTTCTCTTTCATACATTCGGGGTTCTCTTAATGCACTCATGAGCTAGCTCAATTAGCATCTTCATTTTATATATGATGGATTCTATCTCTAGTTTTTATTGTTATTTAGTTTTTATTTTAACTCTTTAGTCTCATTTATTAAGGTGTACTTTTCTTCAATAGTTAATATTTTATTTTCTAACATTTTGAATTTGTTCTTAGTCATTGTAATTAATTCTATATTATGGGGTTATTTCACTTAATCTCCCCTTGCTAGGTTGAGGTTTTGACATATATAAAAAAGGAAGAAAGAAGAAAATAAATAGGAAATATTAAGAATTTGGGTTTATGTGTAATTTCAAGCATTCACCCTAATTAAAAAAAAAGTTATACCATATAGCATTTCAAGGATTTGCTACAAATTAAAATAAATGCATGGCCCAAGGATATTAGAAACATCTATTTTATATACATATATATGAGGTAAACACTTACTTACTAGAATTTGAATGGGTGATTTTTTTGTTGTCTTAACATAACACTGCAATTCACTTTCAATCTAAAGCCTTGTAGACATGTAATTATTTCAATTTAATTTTAATTGAACATATCATTTTAAATATAAATATTCTACTATTATGATTATCTATTAATTTTATATGTAGATTTTTTTATTGATTTCTTTAGATAAAATAAAACTTATATAATTTAAGTTAATTATCTAATATTTACTATGCAATATATAATTAATAATAATAAAATTTATCAAAAAAAAATAATTGTTATTTTTCTTTTATAATTAAATTGATTATTTAAAAAAAGTCTTCTGAAATAATTTTGTAAACAGAGGTTATAAATCATCCTATCCAGACAAATCATTGTATCCAAAGAAAAAAAATATCGAATATATAGAATATCTTGGAATAAGTGGTTTGACTTATGATGGATGGATCCGATAGATATTTATCAGTCATAGCTACTTTAATTTTATTTCGAATAAACATTTTATTTTAAAATCACCACTTTTGTTTTCCGGATCCATATAATTAAATCAAGTTTTCTTTCTGGATCCGTATAATCAAATCGACTTAATAACTGTAAGTCATACCTACTTTAATTCTTATTTCGAATAAAGATTTTATTTTAAAATCATCTCTTTTGTTTTCCGGATCCACGTAATTAAATCAAGTTTCCTTTTGATTGAGAAACTCATATTCGAAACGATATGTTTAGTTTATGAATACCCGGTGTAATAAATTTTATTTAATGAGGCATGACTGAGACGTAAAGTCGGGGTTTGATGCATTGAGGGTTGGGGTTTTAGGTTTGCAACTTTGAACTAATTCAAAGTTAAAAGCAGAAAAAGAACGAATACGAAAGGTGGCGATCACAACTCGATCAATAACCACAGAAAGCAAGAATAAATTAGAAAAAGGAAAGGCTTTATTTGTCCCAATCCGGAGCTAGGAGATCTCAAAAGCCAAACAGCCACAAACGTGCATGCACGCGATAAAGAGGAAGAGAGTGTCGTGGGGGTGCATAGCGCACGAATGACGTGGAATTAATGGGAAGCCCGTCTGTTCTATCGCGCCTTGGTGATGAATCGGCAGCGAAATCCAGCATGGCTACCCAATGTCCTTCGTATAGATAGCGGAGAACACGGACAGTTAAAGCACCTGCAGCTCTCCAGCCAAAAAGGTTGGGATATTTTCAGAGCTCTCGGCTTGGGCATTTGAAGATGTTGAAGTTGAAGAGTTTGCTCCTCCCGAAGACCTTATACTCATGGGCTCTGGTGTTGGACAGGTGCAGGCCCAATGGAGACTGAGACGACAACGACCCGCCGGGCGTGGCTCCGGCCGCTTTCGAAGGATATTTTGGTTAAAAACTCACCTTCAACAGGGATAATATCAAACTCGCCTTCAACAACGATACAAATCAAATATGGTGCGAAAAATGGCTTTCAGTACTGAGTTCTGCAAAAATTGTTGAAATTTTACTTTGCGATGACATCTTATCGCAGATCTCAAATCGCATGTATGCATCTACCTCCGATTTGTTCATTTATTTTTCTGTGGATTTGTTCATTTGTTTTTCTGCGGATTGCTATGTTGCGATGCGATCCGATCGCATATTGCAGATCGCACCTATTTGTTTCAAGCATTACCCGGTTCCACAACAAATGTGATTTCGCGATCAATCAAATCGCAAATCGCATATTTCAATGGTTGAAGTATAGGCGTGCAAAATGAGTTTGAGGTGGAGTAAAAGTTTCATTTTTTGACCGACGTTTTTGTCAATAAAACAGTAAATGAAATTTACTATGATTTGGTAAATGTAGGTAAGTTTTTAATTTTATTAGTTTTTTATCCACTATTGTAGTTTTTGGTTTTATGACACAAGGAAGACATATGTATTGAAGTGTGTTGTTTTTCATTATATTTTTTTTTGTATTGAAACACACAGCAGTGCGAAACAAAAGGAAGAGAGCAGAGTGAGGGAAGAAATATATGCAGCAGTGCATATGTATTATTGTTGATTGGAAATGTAATAATTTTATTTATAGCAATAAATGTAAATGAAAAATTTACATAGAGCAGTGTAAATCTTTTCAAAAGGAGACAGAGTAATTTTTAAGTTCTTGGTGAATCCCTATGTTAAGAGGAAGAAGTTTGTATCAGCCTTTTATTAATGAATACAAAGCTTTTGTGGGAGGGTGTAATACTCTGTTCTCAGAAAATAATTTGTTTATAACTTCCCTGTGTTAAGATCCTGGAGAAAAACAGAGCATTGTCTCTCTGTTCAGTTAATTTTTCTTTGGAATTTTACCAGAAAAATTCCCAACAGTGGTATCAGAGCTGACGAGGCTCTTTGAAGGTGTCAAAGAAGCTGAAGGAAGGTTTCTTGCTATAGCAGCTTCTCCAGCAGAGTGAAGACTCAGTCAAGAAAGGTTTCAGGGATTTCTCAAAGTTGTTGCTATTGAAGACAGTGAGTTATTTTAATACACAGTCAAAGCATTTTAAAGCATAGTTAAGGAGTACAAGAATGGCCAGCACCAGCACTACCATGGGTATATTTAATACTCAACTCCCACAGTTTAATGGGAAAAACTATGACTATTGGGCAATAACAATGAGAGCCCTGTTTGCCTCACAAGGTTTATGGGAACTTGTTGAATATGGGTTTGAAGAACCAGTGGATGAAAATGAGTTTAACAGATTAACTAAGGCAGAGAAAGATTTGTTGGAGAGCAATAGGAAGAAGGATTCGAAAGCCCTAATATTTTTATATCAAGCAGTGCATGAGAGTGTGTTTCCAAGGATAGCAGTAGCTAAGACATCCAAAGAAGCATGGAAAACTCTCAAGACAACCTATCAAGGCATGGAGAAAATGAGGACAACATAACTACAGTTGCTGAGGAGAGATTTTGAGAACCTGTGCATGAAGGAGTAAGATAATATTGACTCATTCTTTACACATGTGATTGGAATGGTCACATAGATAAGGACTCATGGAGAAGTTCTTGAATAAATGAGGATTGTGGAGAAACTGTTGAGGATCCTACCCTCAAAGTTCGATGTGATTCTTACCACCATAGAAGAGACAAAGGATCTCTCAAACTTTTCAGTTGATGAACTTCATGCATCACTGATAACACATGAACAGAGGTTGAGTAGAAATGCAAACTCATCTCTAGAGCAAGCCTTCAAGACCCAGATGTCCTTTGGAAGAGGAAGATGTCAAGGCAGAGGAAACAAGAGAGGAAGAGGCAGAACCCATAACAGAGGTGAAAGAAACAGTCCAGCAAATGCTCAAGGAAGAGGAAGCAATCCAAATCAAAACCAAGGACAAGGTAGCAGCCAACAAAGTGGACAACATCATGCTCAAGGACAAAGGTATGAAAAATCCAATGTCCAATGCTATTATTGTAAAAAATATGGGCACTATGCCAATGAATGTAGGAAGAAACATCATGATATGAACAATAGATCTGGTACAAATATCACTAGAGAAAATATGAGCCAAGATAATGTATTGTTAGCTTGTAATATGGCTGAAACAAACAGTGAACACATATGGTTTCTAGACTCCAGTTGCAACAACCATATGACAGGAAACATAGCTTTGTTTTCTGCTTCAGATCAAAGTGTGAAGTCACAAGTCAGACTTGGGATTGATAGTAAAATTTCTGTTATGGGAAAAGGAGAAGTTAAAATATTTACAAAGAAAGGTGAAAAGAAAACCATAGTAGATGTCTATTATGTTCCTAGAATGAAATGTAACCTCTTAAGCATTGGGCAGCTTGTTCAAAAGGAGTACAATGTTTTCTTTGTAAATGATGTATGCACCATCATGGATAGAACAACAAGCAAACGATGTATTGTTGAAGTGAAGATGACGAGGAACATGATGTTCCCTCTCAGAATAAGGGCAGATTTGAAAAATAAAGAAGTAATTGCAACAGTTACACAAGAGGCTTTCCAAAGCGTACCAAAGGATGAAAATTGGTTGTGGCATTTGAGATTTGGACATCTCAACTTTGGAGGTCTTAACTTGCTGAGAAGAAAAGGAATGGTAAGAGGATTACCATTAATAGAGAAACCGGACAACCTTTGTGAAGGTTGTATATTTGGAAAACAACATAGAGAAAGTTTTCCATCAGGGAAAAGCATAAGGGCAAAAGCACCCTTAGAAATTGTCCACTCAGACTTATGTGAACCGATGCAAACTCCATCACTTGCAGGCAGGCAATATTTTCTAACATTCATTGATGATTTTACCAAAAAGACTTGGGTTTATTTTCTAGAGAACAAAAGTGAAGTGTTTGAAAATTTTCGCAATTTCAAAGCACTTGTGGAAACTCAAAGTGTGTTGCACATCAAAGTTTTGAGAACTGACAGAGGAGGTGAGTACATCTCCAAAGGATTCCTGCGGTTTTGTAGAGAAAATGGAATTCATAAGCAATTTACAGCTAGGTACACTCCGTAGCAAAATGGAGTTGCCGAAAGGAAGAATAGAACAATCATGGATATGGCGAGGAGCATGCTAAAGGCAAAGCATTTGCCAAATGAGTATTGGGCTAAAGCTGCAAATTGTGCAGCATATATTTTGAACAGGTGTCCTATAAAAGCAGTGATGAATAAAGAGCTGGAAGAAGGATGGAGTGGGAGAAGGCAAGGAGTCACCCACATGAAATTTTTTGGATGTGTGGCTTATGCACACATTCCAGATCAGCTAAGGAGGAAGTTGGACAACAAAGGGGAGAAATGTATTTTCATTGGATACAGTGAGGAGTACAAAGCTTATAGGTTGTATATCCCAGCTACTAAGAATTTTTTTGTGACCAAAGACGTTCAGTTCATTGAGGAAGAAGTTTGGGATGGAAGCATAGATAAAACAATGAATGTTAAAAACTATTTACCTCATGATGAAAATGATGAGAAGATGGTTGAAATACATCCCCAAATAGCAGTGCCAACACAAGGGCAGCAAGCGACACCCTTGAGGAGAAATGAGAGTGCTTCTGCAAGCACACCACAAGGAGGAAATTCAAGTGCTTCTTCAAGCACTTACACAACGAATGAAAGACGTAAGAAATTCAGAAATTTAAGTGATATTTATGATGAAGGAATGAATTCCTTGTTTGCCTTGTATTGTCATGTTGATGACCCTGTTCATTTTGAAGATGCAATTGAAGATAAGAAATGGATGGAAGCTATGGATGAGGAGATCAATGCCATAGAAAGAAACAAGACATTAGATTTGGTTGAGCTACCAAAAGGTAAAGAAGTCATTGGAGTTAAATGGGTCTACAAGACCAAAAGTAATGCTAAAGGCAAGATAGAAAGTCACAAGGCAAGACTGGTTGTCAAGGGATACAAGCAGCAGTATGGGAAAGATTATGAGGAGACTTTCGCACCGGTAGCAAGGATGGAAACAGTCAGAATAGTGTTGTCTATTGCGGCACAATACAAATGGAAGATTTATCAGATGGATGTTAAATTTGCATTATTGAATGGAGTGTTAAAAGAAGAGTTATATGTTGAACAACCTCTAGGCTATGAAGTTGAAGGCCAAGAGCATAAAGTCTGCAAATTGAAGAAGGCTCTTTATGGGCTGAAGCAAGCACCAAGAGCATGGTACAGTAGAATAGATGTTTATCTGATTGAGAATGGGTTTGATAAGTGTGATGGTGAACCCACACTCTACATAAAGGAGAATGATGGTAAGATTCTTATTTTTGTTTTATATGTAGATGATTTGATTTTTACTAGCAATGATGTTTATCTCATTGCTGATTTCAAAGCAGTCATGAAAAGTGAATTTGAAATGACTCACTTGGGCTTCTTAAGATATTTTCTTGGAATTGAAGTAGACCAAAGTGAAAATGGTGTTTTCATTTCTCAAGTTAAATATGTAGAAGCAGTGTTGAAGAGATTTAACATGCAAGATAGCAAGGCAGCTGTGACTCCAACTGTAATGGGGTTGAAATTGACCAAAGAGGACAGCAGCAAGGATTTTGATCCTAGTGTGTACAAAAGCATAGTTGGCAGCCTAATGTGTTTGACTGCAACTAGGCCGGATATAATGTTTGTTGTTAGTTTAATTTCCAGATTCATGGAGAGGCCAAAAGAAGCACATTGGCAGGCAGCAAAAAGAATTATGAGGTATGTCAAAGGTACTAAAAGGTTTGACATTTTATATACATTTTCAGAAAGTTCAGATTTAGTTGGCTACACCGATAGCAATTGGGCTGGAAGTGTAGATGATCAAAAAAGCACATCCAATTATCTCTTTCACATGGGTTCAGGAGCAATTTCATGGGCTTCTAAGAAACAGCCCATTGTGGTTTTGTCTACAGCAGAGGCAAAATACGTGGCAACTACAACAACAGTGTGTCAAGCGGTTTGGATGAGAAGGATGCTAAGGAGCCTATGCCAAGAGAAAGCAAATGCAACAGTTATTTTTTGTCACAATATCTCAGTTATTGCCCTGTCAAAGAATTATGTGTTTCACAAATGAACGAAACACATTGATACAAGGTTCCACTACATCAGAGAATTGGTGAACAATGGAAAATTTGTCTTAAAACATTGCAAGACTCAGGCGCAGGTTGCGGATATTCTAACTAAGCCATGGGGACAGAAAAGTTTTGAATTTTTTAGAAAATGTGTGGGTATAACTGATAACCCAGCAGTTGAAATTAAAGGGGAGTGTTGAAATAATAATTTCAACTGCAGCATTATTTTACTTTGCGATGCGATCTTATCGCAGATCGCAAATCACATGTATGCACCTACCTCCGATTTGTTCACTTGTTTTTCTACCGATTGTGATGTTGTGATGTGATGTGATCGCATATCGCAGATCGCACCCATTTGTTTCAAGCATTCCCCAGTTCCACAACGAATGCGATTTCATGATGTGATCAAATCGAAAATCGCAAATCGCATATTCCAATGGTTGAAGTATAGGCCTGCAAAATGAGTTTGACGTGGAGTAAAAGTTTCATTTTTTGACCGTCGTTTTTGTGAGTAAAATAGTAAATGAAATTTACTATGGGTTGGTAAATGTAGGTAAGTTTTTAATTTTATTAGTTTTTTATCCACGGGTGTAGTTTTTGGTTTTATGACACAAGGAAGACATATGTATTGAAGTGTGTTGTTGCTCATTATATTTTTTTTTGTATTGAAACGCATAGCAGTGCGAAACAAAAGGAACAGAGTAGAGTGAGGGAAGAAATATATGCAGTAGCGCATATGTATTCTTGTTGATTAGAAATGTAAGAATTTCATTTACAGCAGTAAATGTAAATGAAAAATTTACACAGAGCAGTGTAAATCTTTTCAAAATGAGATAGAGTAATTTTTAAGTTCTTGGTGAATCCCTCTGTTAAGAGGATGAAGTTTTTATCAGTGTTTTATTAATGAATATAAAGCTTTTGTGGGGGTGTGTAATACTCTGTTCTCAAAAAATAATTTGTTTATAACTTCCCTGTGTTAAGATCCTGGAGAAAAACAGAGCAATGTCTCTCTGTTTAGTTAGTTTGTTTTTGGAATTTTACCAGAAAAATTCGCAACAAAAATCAAAAGCCATGGAACTTTTTCTTGTTTATTCTTGCGAGCTTCTAAATGTTCATATGAAATCGAAAGAAAAAAAGGAATTGTAGAATCTCCCAAGATAGGAGAATGTTAAACCATTAAAACCTCTGGAAAGCCAGAGAAACAATCGAAAAATAATCCGACGATCTCTTATTAATACGAAAGCGATCGACCGTGGGGAAAAGCGCATTAACTGATAAATAAATACGATAGCTGGCGTATCGATCACATTCATTATTCTTTCATATTTCCTCGTGAGCTGTACCAATGGTAAAGTCGCTGTAACAGGGCCAGGTCTGGAAGGAGATTTGAAGGCCTTTGGCCAAGGATGGGATATAAATATTCTTAGCATTACTGTTAGAGATTTTTATCTAAATGTAATCACTGAGGGAGTCTATCTTATTTTATGCAGTAGAGTATGAGGAGGGATACTCTTTTACATAATATCTTATTCCTCCCATTCGTAATTCAGGGATGAGAAGATTTTTTTATTGCTATTTGACGACAAAATGAGTCTCTCTAAGTGAGCATCTTTTAATGTGTTCCTTGGTTTCCATTACAAAAGTACTATCAGTTTCAGTAGAGATCAACTTAACATAAGACATCTACACCATGAAGTCTACTATAATTCAAAGAATCTAGAGAATTCCAAATTTCTATTTATTATCCTTGTTTGATCTCTATCTCTAATTATAGTTTCCCTATTTCTAATGATTTCTTATTTTCCTTCTAATGATTTCCCATTTTCCTTCCATTTTGTTTTTGTTTTTAATCTCTTTCGACCTTCCCAAATATATGCCTTACTTCCTTCTTCGTGTAGCATCCTTTGAAAGGAAAGAGTGTAGCACATTGACTTCTCCAAATTTACAGACTAAATTCCATATCTAGGTGCTAGTTGATTCCGTAGTTACATAGCTTGTTCCAATCCTAGTTGATGGACCAGTTTATCCAACGGAAGTTTCACCTCAAAGTGCCTAGTCCCAGATCAGGTTTTCTTATTGATTATTAAGTGCGAAGCCGCTTGTCCTCCGGGGGAGAAGGGCCCTTTCCTTTGATTAGAGGGAAGGGGAAGGAAGCGTTATTTGAATGGATAAATAAAGACTCCTATCCTTCGTTCGAAGGAAGTGCTTAGCCCGATTAATTCAATTAGGTCTGCTCTAATGAAGTAGTCATTTATAAATATTCATGTCCCTTTTAAGTTTGCTGATTTAGTGAGGATGACAAATTCATGGTGACTAAAACTGACCCTAACATTGTCGATATTTATTGTGAAGTATCTTTCCCAACCTTTTTGGTTCTATGGCATAAGCTATTTTAATTTGTGAATTAATTTTTAGTTATTTCTTAAATATTTTAAAGGTGTCTTCATCTTTAAGCTTTTTTACATTTGCAATCATAAGATTTAAAGTTGTTTTATTGCACTCATTATCTAGCTCATTTAGGTTGTTTATTCTTGTTTCATGGGTTTGATCCCCAATTTATTATCTATAATACTAGGGTCATATTGTTATTTAGTTTTTCTTTAGGGTCATATTGCTATTTAGTTTTTCTTTTAACTCTTTAATCTTAACGTGCAATTTTCTTTAGTAGTCCATTCTATAAGCTTTTCTATTTCTTTTATCTCATCTTCACTTGTTTTTAGGTGAATCCTTAACCCTAATATTTTATTTTCCATATTTTTGTAATAATTACACCGTAATGTGTTCCCCTCTTAAATGAACTTCCCTCATTTCCACCTGTCATCACCATGCCTGGTTAGACTATATGTTAGATGATTGGAATGAGATTAGTGATTGGATCATGTAAAAGTAGTTTGGAAAAAAGAGTTATTAAACCCTAACCCGTCAATGTCGAACGATTTCGACTCCGCCTCTTCTATTGCAGGAAATGAGGCTCAGAGGTCGCCTATGAGTAAACATTCAGTATTCCATTTCTTCGAATGGTTTGGACTTCGCGTCGTTGCGTCGTTGATTGCACGGGGCCACGTAAACCCTTGCCACAACAGTGGTTTTTACATCTCGCTATAATTCAAGAAATTCAACAAGAGGAGGAAACTCTTCATGGCTACAATGGATTATATTTCTCGTAGAGCAAGAAAATATTGGCAATCTACATTCATTTGTTCTTTGCCGAAACTCAAGAAACAATAGAATTGCATTTTATCTAATTTAGAGTGCATTGTGATGTTTGAAACTGCTCCTCTGCGTCGTGTTTTGGTTGCTAGGGTGATTAAGGAACAAAAAAAAATATGAAGGAGTTTGTGTATTTTAACTCGTCCTCTTCTTTAAATGATGTTGTTGTACTCATGATTATACAAACTTTTAGAAAGCTTGAGTAGCTTTGTTTGGTAGCTAAGCTATCAACAGAGTTTTCCTTGCTTCATATAATGGATTACAAGGCTCTAACATGACTTGCACTCGATGGCTTCCATAATGATGGGAAAGGTCAGGCTGTCATGACTTGCACTCGATGGCTTCCATAATGATGGGAAAGGTCAGGCTGTGTTAAATTTTAGTGGGATGGAATTGAAGGAGTTCTCACTCACATCAGCATCGTTGGTGACAAACTTTTATTACCATCCCCTTTAACTTGAGTCCCAAAAGTTATGCTTGGTGACTGCTTTGCGTCGTGTTTTGGTTGCTAGGTGATTTAGGAACCAGGATGCAGCTGGATTCAGGGTAAGAGTAGGATGCATATATTTCTAAAGGAGCATAGATGTTCTCAGGGAAATAGGGGCTTTTACTTTCGAAGAAAGTTTTTTCTATTGATATCACCTCGGCCCTCACCTCTCTAGCTACCCACTGCGTTGTCTCTGAAGTTCCTAAAGGGGAACATGAGAGAGCTATAAGGGTCATCAAATTTGATTGCCTTGTCTATTCATACATGCAGGGATCAACAAGCCTGTCCTTATTATTCATTAGCAACCATTGTTGCAGCAAAAAAAAATGAAGGAGTTTGTGTATCTTAACTCATCCTCTCTAAATGATGTTGTTATACTCATGATGATACAAAACTTTAAAAAGCTTGAGAAGCTTTGTTTGGTAGCTAAGTTATGGACGGAGACTATCCTGCTTCATATAATGGATTGCAAGCTCTAACATCACTTGCAGTCGATGGCTTCCATAGTGATGGGAAAGGTCTGGCTATGTTATATTTCAGTGGGATGGAATTGGAGTTCTCACTCAGGTGAACATTGTTGGTGATAGACTCTTATTACCATCACCTTTCACTTGAATACCAAAAGGTATGCTTGGTGAGGGAAGAGAAAAATACAATGTATAACCCACACTTTGTGGATACTTTCAAAGAAAAGAATATGGATGCAGAGATTTTCGAGAAAAGTCTTGATGGTAGCGTTACTGTACTAGTCACTGGAGATCAAGTTTTCTATGACTCAATATCTATGATTCAGTAAATTTCTTTCACCTATCGAATGTATACTATGAGAATTATTTTCAGAGGCATTATTTACGTCTATTTCATGATTTGTATCCCACAATTTATTCGATGGTACACTCAACTCACTGAGAAATTGCATGATTATCCAAGATTTGAGTCTAAGAGATTTCTTCTGATTTAATCCCTCTCCTTTGTCCATGATAGGGAAGAATTGTCCAAAGCAAGGAATTTGAATGTAGAGTTTTTCACGCAAAAGTCCTAATGGTAGCATTGTTGTACTAGTCACTGTACATCAAGTTTTCTATGACTCAGTCTCGCTCTAGATTTTGGTGAATACCTCCCTAGAACTTAATCCATTGATATCACATTGGCCCTCTGGTATCTGGCTACCCACTGCATACATCTCCATATATTGTCTTTGAACTTCCTAAAGGGGATCCTGAGAGAGCTGTTTTGACAATTATCAAAGGGGCAACATTTAACACCGTTCAAAGAAAGTATTTAATAGCCATTAAATAATGCATTGAAGAAAATTCAGAAGTTGTGTGAACTATCAAAAATAAGTTGAGGGATAAAATGCATAAGTTTCATTAAGAAGCCATACATCAAATGCGCTAGAGGTATAGTGCAGTGTGTTCGATAAATACATCATGCGTGCAAAGGAAAAATACTACAAGTTGTGTTGAAAAGGCTATTACAAAGAGACAATAATACAAACAAATGAGTTGAAAGGATGCAATGATTAAAATGCATTCAAGGGATATATACAATGCAATGTGATGAAAATATAATATAACCATATGTGTTACAGATATACACAAACAAATGTGTTGGAACTATAGAAGTCATGCGTTAAATGGATATGCAAACAAATGCTACATTATATTACAACTACATTGAAACGAATGATGTAAACAAACATGCGGTTAAAAAATGTTACAAGAAGTGCCTTGTAGGGATACAATGTTACAAGAAGTGCCTTGTAGGGATACAATGTTACAAGAAGTGCATTGGGAGGAGAAATGTTATTGCAATTGTTGAAAAGTGATAGAAACATTGCATTGAATTGATAATACAGTTGTTGCATTAGATTGACAATGCAATTGCTTGGTTGAGTTGAGAATAATACAATTAATGCAAGCATTGTGTTGGAGAATCTAATAGACATGTTGAAATGTATTAAGGTTTATATCAAAGCATGCAAATAAAATTTACATTTTAAGGTTGTTGTGTAGGCATGTAAGGAGAGTTGTTGGGCTTTCACCAATGGCAAAACAATGGACAACTTCACCCCTAATCTGATATGGAGAATGTTACAACTAGCAATTGCACCAGATGTACTCATGATGTTGTTGTACTCATGATTATAAAGAACTTTAGAAAGCTTGAGAAGCTTTGTTTGGTAGCTAAGCTATGGATGAAGTCTACCTTCCTTCATATAATGGATTGCAAGGCTCTAAAATCACTTGCACTCTATGACTTCCATAGTGATGGGAAAGGTCTAGCTCTGTTAAATATTAGTGGGATGGAATTGAAGGAGTTCTGTGAGAATCGTTGGTCATAAACTTTTATTACCATCCCCTTTCACTTGACTACGGAAAGGTATGCTTGGTGATGGAAGAGAAAAATACAAAGTATAACCCGCACATTGTGGATACTTTCAAAGCAAGGAATTTTGATGCAGAGCTTTTCAAGAAAAGTCCTAATGGTAGCATTGTTGTACTACTCAATGTGGATCATGATCATGTTTTATGAGACTCACTATCTATGATTCGGTAAGTTTATTTCACCTATAGAATGTATACTATGATAAAAAAATTTAGAGACATCATTGATGTCTATTTCATCATTTGTATGGCACAATTTATTCCATGGTGCACTCAACCCACTGAAAAATTACATGAATATCTAAGAGTTGAGTCTAACAAGTTTCTTTAGTTTCTTTGGATTCAGTCCCTCTGGTTTGTCCAAGATAGGTAAGAATTGTCCAAAGCTTCTAGAATTCTCTCTAGATTTTGGCGACTAAGTGCCTAGGACTTATTGCATCGATATCACCTCAGCCCTTAGATCTCTGGATACCCACTACCTACATCTCGAGATATTGTTTTTGAAGTCCCTATAGGGGAACCTAAGAGAGCTTTAAGAGTTATCAACTCTCATTTCTTTGTCTATTCATTTATATGGGGATCAACAAGCCTATGATGATTATTCATTAACAACCATTCTTTTAGCAAACAAAAATATGAAGGAGTTTGTGTATTTTAACTGGTTCTCTCCTTTAAATGGTGTTTTTGTACTCATGAGTATACATAACATTACAAATCTTGAGAAGCTTTGTTTGGTAGCTAAGCTATGGATGGAGTCTGCCTTGCTTCATTTAATTGATTGCAAGGCTCTAACACTCCATGGCTTCTATAGTTATTGGAAAGGTCTCGTTCTGTTAAATTTTAGTGGGATGGAATTGAAGGAGTTTTTACTCAGGTTAGCATCGTTAGTCACATAATAGTCACGTAATTTTATTACCATCCCCTTTCACGTCACTAACAAATGGTATGCTTGGTGATGGAAGAGAAAAATACAAAGTATAACCCACACAATGTGGATAATTTCAAAGCAAGGAATTTGGATGCTGAGATTTTCGTGTAAGGTCCTAATAGTAGCACTGTTGTACTAGTCACTGCGGATCAAGTTTTCTGTGACTTACTGTCTATGATTCAGTAAGTTTCTTTCACCTATAAAATGTATACTATGAGAATTATTTTCAGAGACATTATTGACCTCTATTTCATGATTTGTATCCCACAATTTATCTGATGGCGCCCTCAACTCACTAAGAAATTGCAAGAATATCCAAGAGTTGAATCTAACATGTTCCTTTGGATTCAGTCCCTCTGGTTTGTCAAAGGTAGGGAAGAATTGTCCAAAGCAGGGAATTTCAATGCAGAGTTTTTAAGGTAAAGTCCTAATGGTAGCATTACCACCTCGGCCTTCAGATCTCTGGCTACCCACTGCCTACATCTCCATATTGTCTTTGAAGTTCCTAAAGGGGAACGTGAGAGATTTGTTTTGACAGTTATCAAGGGGTAACATTTAACACCATTCAAAGGAAGCGTTGAATAGCCATTAAAGAATGCATTGAAGAAAATTCAGAAGTTGTGTGAACTATTACAAATACGTTGAGGGAGAAAATGCATAAGTTTCATTAAGAAGTTATACATCAAATGCGTTAGAGCTATAGTACACTGTGTTGGATAAATACATCATGCGTGCAAAGGAAAAATATTACAAGCTGTGTTGAAAAGGCTATCATAAAGAGACAACAACACAAACAAATGCATTAAAAGGATGCTATGATTAAAATGAGTTCAAGGGATATATACAATGGAACGCGATGAAAATATAATATAACCATATGTGTTGCAGATATACACAAACAAATGCGTTGGAGCTATAGAAGCGATGCGTTGAGATGGATATGCAAACAAATGCTACATTATATTACAACCGCATTCAAAGGAATGATGTAAACAAACCTGCATTTAGAAAAAGATACAAAAAATGCCTTGTAGGGATACAATGTTACAAGAAGTGCCTTGTATGGATACAATGTTAAAAAATGTTACAAGAACTGCATTGGGACGAGAAATGTTAATTCAATGGTTGAAGAGTAATAGAAACATTGCATTGAATTGATAATATAGTTGTTGCACTAGATTGAAAATACGATTGCTTGGCTGAGCTGAGAATAATACAATTAATGCAAGCATTGTGTTGGAGAATTTAATACACACGTTGCAATGCAATAAGGCTTTATATCAAACCATGCAAATAAAATTTACAGGCTTGTAAGGAGAGTTGTTGGGCTTTCACCAATGACAAAACATTGGACAAATTCACCCCTAATCTCATGTGGAAAACGTTACAACCAGTAATTGCACCAGATGTACTCATGATGCTACTGTACTCATGATTATACAGAACTTTAGAAAGCTTCATAAGCTTTGTTTGGTAGCTAAGCTACCAACGGAGGTTGCCTTGCGTCATATAATGGATTGCAGGGCTCTAACATCACTTGCACTAGATGGCTTCCATAGTGATGCAAAAGGTCTGGCTCTGTTAAATTTTAGTGGAATGGAATTGGAGTTCTCACTCAGGTGAGGATCGTTGGTCAGAAAATTTTATTACCATCCCCTTTCACTTGACTGCGAAAAGGTATGCTTGGTGATGGAAGAGAAAAATACGAAGTATAACCCACACATTGTGGATACTTTCAAAGCAAGGAATTTGGATGTAGAGTTTTTCACGCAAAGTCCTAATTGTAGCATTTTTGTACTAGTGACTGCGGATCATGTTTTCTGTGACTCGCTCTCTATGATTCAGTTATTTTCTTTCACCTATATATAGAATGTATGCTACGAGAATTATTTTTCAGAGACATTATTGACGTCTATTTCATGATTTGTATCCCACAATTTATCTGATGGTGCACTCAACACATTGCGAAATTGCATGAATATCCAAGAGTTGAGTCTAACAGGTTTCTTTGGATTCAGTGCCTCTGGTTTGCCCAAGATAGGGAAGAATTGTCCAAAGCTTCCGGAATTCTCTCTAGATTTTGACGACTACATCCCTGGAACGTATTCCATCGATATCACCTCGGCCCTCAGGTCTCTGGCTACCCACCACCTACATCTACAGATATTGTCTTTGAAGTTCCTAAAGGGGAACCTCAGAGAGCTGTCACGGTTATCAACTTTGATTTCTCTATCTATTCATACACACAGGGATCAACAAGCATGTCATGATTATCCATTAGCAACCATTGTTGCAGTAAACAAAAATCTGAAGGAGTTTGTGTATTTTAACTCGTTCTCTCCTTTAAATGATGTTGTTGTACTCATGATTATACAGAACTGTAGAAAGCTTGAGAAGCGTTTTTTAGTAGCTAAGCTATTGACGGAGTCTTCCTTGCCTCATATAATGGATTGCAAGGTTCTAACATCGCTTGCACTCGATGGCTTCCATAGTCATGGGAAAGGCCTGGCTCTATTAAATTTCAGTGGGATGGAATTGAAGGAGTTCTCACTCAGGTCAGCATCGTTAGTCACAAAATTTTATTACCATCCCCTTTCACTTTATCACCAAAAGGTATGCTTGGTGATGGAAGAGAAAAATACAAAGTGTAACCCGCACATTGTGGATACTTTTAAATAAAGGAATTTGGATGGAGAGATTTTCGGGCAAATTCCTAATGGTAGTATTGTTGTACTAGTCACTGCGGATCAAGTTTTCTGTGACTCACTGTTTATCATTCAGTACGCTTCTTTCACCTATAGAATATATTCTATGAGAATTATTTTCAGATTACATTATTGACGTCTATTTCATGATTTGTATCCCACAATTTATCTAATGGTGCACTCAACTCACTCAGAAATTGCAAGAATATCCAAGAGTTGAGTCTAACAGGTTTCGTTGGATTCAGTGCCTCTCCTCTGTCCAAGATAGGGAAGAATTCTCCGAAGCTTATAGAATTCTCTCTAGATTTTGGCGACTACGTCCCTCACACTTATTCCATCGATATCACCTCGGCCCTTAGGTCTCTACCTACCCACTGCCTACATCTCCAGATATCGTCCATCGATATCACCTCGGCCCTTATGTCTCTACCTACCCACTGCCTACATCTCCAGATATCGTCTTTGAAGTTCCCAAAGGGGAACCTAAGAGAGATGTCAGGGTTATCAACTTTGATTGCTCTGTCTATTGATACATACGGGGATCAACAAGCCTGTCCTGGTTATTCATTAGCAACCATTGTTGCAGCAAACAAAAATTTGAAGTCGTTTGTGTATTTTAACTGGTCCTCTCCTTTAAATGATGCTGCTGTACTCATGATTATATAGAACTTTAGAAAGCTCGAGAACCTTTTCTTGGTATCTAAGCTGTTGACAGAGTCTTCCTTGTTTCATATAATGGATTGCAAGGCTCTAACATCACTTGCACTCGATGGCTTCGATAGTGGTGGGAAAGGTCTCGCTCTGTTAAATTTCAGTGGATGGAATTGAAGGAGTTCTCACTCAGGTCAGCATCGTTGGTCACAAATGCGGAATTGGAAAGTCTACTTCTTTCCAATAGCAAGCTTTAAAGAAACAATCTGAGTGGGTGCTTAGTACAATCTTCAAAGGGTTCTCTGCAATCCTTCTCTTTAGTAATCTGTAAATTCTGGATCTCAGTTTTACAGCAGTAGATGATTTAAGCTTGGCCACTATAGAAAGTGGTGACAAAATTCTAAGGCATTTGCGCCTGGTTTGGTGCACAAATATCAGTAATTTAAAGATCCTCACACATTTTAGGGCATTACAATATCTAGATGTCACCAATTTCAATTTTGTGACAGACGAGGGACTTGGCTTTCTTGCTATGAGCTGCAGTAAGTTGTGTCAGCTAAGCATAGTGTCGATAAGCATCACAGATGAGGAATTAGCCAATCTTGCGCGTTTGACTATGTTACGCTCGGTGCAAATGTATCATTGTGCAGGGACCCAAGGTCCTGGTTTCGGCATAATAGCAATATCATGCAAGCAGATTTTGATTTTTGATTTTTTTTTTTTTAAATTTATCGTCTGAAGATCATCATAAACGATTATAATTTCAGGTTTTCATTCTAACACAAAAAAGGGGCCTTCCTTCTTATTGTAAAAAGTAATCAAAATCGTGTGATTTATATGTGGATGACTTCTAAAAGTCAATCTTACAAACATTTAGGTCAACATAAAAAGATCATTTACAACAATACATGGAGACTGTGCAAAACAGTTTCGTTTTATTATCTCTCAGCTTGCTTTGTTTTCTCTTCTTTTCTTTTTCCGGTCAAGAGTATAATTTTTTATTTCGATGCAGAGGCAAATGTGGAATATATATATATATATATATAATAATATATAGTTTTTTTCCAATATAAATTTAATAAATTTGTTAATGTTAATTTATATTAATATTAATTTATCTTATAAGTATAAAGTATTATTATTTTGAAAATAAAAATTTAGTAAATTGATAAATGTAAATTTGAATTGAAAATTTTAAATATTATTTTCTCTATATATAATGTATAATTATATTTAAAAGAAATCTATGTTATGGAATTGAAGGTAACAAGTTTGTTTATGCATTTCACATATACATTTGTATTCTAATTATTTATTGTTCATTGAGGGACTAATTCATATACAAATTTTTTCTCACTATCTATCATCAAGCTATCCCTAGTCAATTTTGATCTACAAAAAGTTTAGGAAAACTCAGTGAATATTCCCTCCCCAAGTTTACATCACAAATAGAGATTTCAAAAATTTAATGAGAGCTCTCTCACATTAATTGTATGTTCTAGAAATATATAATGGAGAGCAACTGTATATCATTCAAGGAGACTTATAGGGGAGAACCTGTATATCATTCGAGAAGACCTATCACTTAGCATAGGGTAGACTAAATGGACCTCCATAGTCCATTGAATATATTTTTGCTTCAAAATTTTCCTACTTATCACTTAGCATAGGGTAGACTAAATGGACTGCCATAGTCCACTAAAAATATTTGAGCCTAGACACATTTATCAAAGGTTGATGGCTAGACATGTCAAATCCATTGATGGAAACCATCTTGAGGTTGGTTTGGAAGCTTTTTATGGAGGAATGCAAAAGAGAGAATAATACAGGCTTCTCTGTGGGTACAAATTTCATCACCAATAACCAAATAAGAGGACTTGATTTTTAAACATTTCGTTCCTATCCTGACATATGGTGAGTCTCTATCTTTTCTTCCCATGTTTATATTGTATAGTAGTGATTAAAAACTTGAGATTGATAGGTTTTTACAAACTTAGATCTGTTTTCTAGAGTTCAATCTATATTTAAGATGTTAGGTCTTTATAGAAATTGATTGAGTGTGTTGTTGCATTTTTTTCATTCATGTAATCTTATAGGCACGCAGTTCTTTACAGTTCATTATTATAGTAACATGTGTTCATTGCTTGATGATAATGTTTGAGTTTGCACTAATATATTGAATTGTGATTTGAAATTTTAAAGGTTTTCTCAAGCAGATGTGGAGACCCAACTTTCATTTTTGCACAGTTGGATAAAGAGTCATATGGAAGATGGAATCATGATATTGAAAAAACTAGTTATGTTTACAAAGTTTGTGAAATCTTAAAAAGACCCAGGATTTCACACAAGTGAGAGAGAGAATTTACTTGATGGGGTTTATAAACATGTACATCATGTGCTAGATGGGGAGGAGCAAGTCGAGGGGCTATGTTTTGGCAGCTTATGGTAGAAGGAATGAGCTCATATGGAGATGGGTAAGAGATCGTTTTGTCTCAGAATCCATCCACAACAACTCTCGTTTCTAGTCAGTCCCATAAGTTAGCTGAGCTTACTCATTTATTAAGATGTATGAGTATAAGAATAGGACACAGGTCAATGCACATCGCCCATGAAATTTACGAGAGGTTGAGATTGATGATGAAATTGTGTAAATATTTGGTTAATTTTTCGTAACTACAAGCGTGTTAGGTAACAAAATCTAGAGTTTTTTGATTGATGAGCTGTAAAGTCCTTAAATAACGATGAATGGCTAGTAACATGGGTTCATCATACTCATATATGAGTATAAGAATATGAGGCACGTCCATGGACATCGCCCATGAAATTTATCACAGATTGAGATTGATGGTCAAATTGTGTAAATATTTGTTTGAATGACATTTTGTTTACTAATTTCTTTATTCAGTGATTTTCTATATGTCATGATTCTTTTGGAATCTATGCCTTAGGGCATTTCCTTTGCAACATCTTGTTCAATTCCTAGCTGTAACTAATTCTATTTTATGTTTTTCTTTTCTTTCTCTTCTCTCATTTTCTTCGTTGAACTCAAATACTTATAAAGAATTTCTAGGGAAACTTTGCTCAATCTCCCATTTCTAGGTTGAGGTTTTGACATACATGACCAAACACTAAGTTTTAAGAAATAAAAATAAAAAAGAAGAAGGAAAAAGTTAGGTAAGAGAACTTAAGCATTTTGGTTATTAGTTATTTCAATCTTCCAAGAAAAATTCCACCACATAGTATTACAAGCATTCACTCCAAAGTAAACCCCAAGATATTAATAACATCCTCTAGAGAGTAAAAGAAATCTAGTGCAAAATATTACACAATCTTTTTATTTTTATTAAATCTTTTATTTTAAAATTTAGCCTTACATATTCTATTATTATGATTATCAAATAATTTTATGTGGCTCCCAAATTTTTAATTTAATTATCAATAATTATTATGCATTTCTAATTTTTTTATAGACAAAATAGGTACTTTTATATTCAAAAACTAGATTTATAAGCACATAACACTTTTTACAATATCTCATCAAAATTTCCATTAGTTTGACTATCTATTTCCAATTTTACATCCATAATACTATTTTCTTCCTTCTACATACCTTAATTACTATAAAAAAAATATTAAAATTTCCCATAAATCCCAAATAAAAAACCCTAAATCCAAACAAAATAGCCTAGCAAACACAAACATTAATAGAGATTGAACTTGCCTAATGGCTTGGGGGCAAGTTTTATCTCATGTAATATTAATTATTATGCAAAAATAGTTATACATTTTTTTAATTAAATTGATGAACATAAAAGATGAGTTATAATTTTGTAAATATATATTATCCATAAAACATGATAATGCAATAAAGAAAAATTTCTATATATATATATATATATATATATATATATTATAAATATATTATATATATATAAATTAATTAATTAACTAAATTTATAATTTTATTAATGTAGAATATTATTGAAGAATACGTGATTTGACTTATCATGATGGATACTAAGTATATTTATCAGCCATAGCTATTTCAATTTTATTTTGATTAAATATTTTATTTTAAAAGCATGTCTTTTGTTTTCACGATCCATATAATTAAATCAAGTTAATAACAGTATTTTGATTGAGAATATCGTATATTCAAAAGTATATGTTTTGTTTTCATTATGAATAAAGGTGTAATAAATTTAATTTAATTAGCCATGAGTGACACCGAAGGTCCGAGTTTGACGTATGTAGGGTTAGAGTTTCACAAAAATATATTAAAAAAAGGAAGGCATGTATTTGTCGAAATTGCGAGCTCCGATACATCAAAGGCCAGTTGACCACAAGATGTGCATATGCGCGATAAAAAGGAAGGGAGTGTAGTGGGGTGCTCATAAGACACTAATAAAGTGGACTTAAAGGGAAGCCTTATCACAAATGTAAAGTGAACACTGAACAAGTTGAATTTTACATTGTCAAAAAAGTGTACATCGTGATGAAGTTTCTCGATTTTGGTTGTGCGTGGCTTCTTCATGAGGTTATTTGAAGTTTCCAATTTTCGAGAAGATTACACTTAACAAAGTTAATGCGGATGGTCGTTGCCATTAATATTTTTCCAACACTTTTTTTTTAATTTCAACTATAAGATAAACACACAAAATACCTTATACCACAATATATAAGACATATATATTTTTAATTGACATGCGTGCTTGTCTAAGTCTGAGTTAGGCTTATAATGCAATCGGATTTTCTACAACACACGACTTGATAAAATATCTTTCATTTTTTCTTTCTTGTTGAAGGGTCCATACTTGTTCATTTGATGATGCAATTTCATCTTCACCTTTCTTTCCATAAGATAGTGATGAAATTTATTCTTTCTTGATTACGGGTTAACATTCTTTGTATTCAATATTGCTCCAGGTTTTTGGGACTTATCATTGTCCTTAATGCTTGCAATTGCTTCTTTTATAGCTTCTTCTTGGTTGTCAATATCTGCACACTTAAAAGTAATGTTAGATTCATAAACATAAATATTGTCGTCATGCTCTCTTAAGAGAGCTTTGCTTCCTTCATCATTCTTTGCTAACATAGTTGGTTGATTCATGTCTTCAACCTCTTTAGTCAACTTTGTTGCTCCAAACATGTTGTCCTGCATTTGATTTGTATATAGAGGTAAACAACTATTCTCACCAAAAAACAACTCATCAATAAGATGTTTTTCTTGCATGACATTGAACCACTCTTCATTAGACACATAATTATCATCAAATTTCATTTCATACGTCTCCGCCTCATAGGGAGTTCCTCACTATCATGTGTTACACTATTGTCAACTACAGACATACTTTCAGTCTTGATCACAATTATGATGCTTTCAACACAATCACCATTTTGAACAACACCACTTTCATCATCTTCAACTTTCTCACTCCCCTCCATATTGTACTTCATTTCAAGAACATCCCAAAATATTTTTTGCATTATGTATTTCCCCATATTCATGCAAAATACTAGACAAAATGTTTT
Source organism: Pinus taeda (assembly GCA_000404065.3). NCBI lineage: Eukaryota > Viridiplantae > Streptophyta > Pinopsida > Pinales > Pinaceae > Pinus > Pinus taeda. The sequence continues at coordinate 3,065 of APFE031696157.1, read as the reverse complement.
CATCTAGAGCTCATATACTGAGAGATAATGCTACTACACTTCTACACTTATTATAATTCATCAAAGTTTCTTGGACAAATTTCCATAAATCTACTGAACGAAGCAATACTTCCATTTTAATTGCCCAAAGCTTAAAAAAATTACCTAAGAAAATTAGCAAAGTTGGCATTAATTGCTTCAATATTGCATCAATGTCTGCAAATTCTTCATGTTGATTCATATCTTCATTAGGCATAAATTCAATAACTGGAAACATTTCAAATCCTTCTGCAGTTTCTACCATTTCATGGTTTCTCCTCAAATATTTCAATTTTTGTCCATGATTGTTTGAGTCTCCTTTGCTGACCCATCACTCCATTACAGAACCAAATTTGCAACAAACAATGAAGTCTAGCTCCTCAACCAGCTTCAATTCATACCAAACACACCGTCCTAAAAAATAATTGGCATCAAACACTCATACTGTGCAAAGCCAAACCCTATATACCTTTGTCACCATAATAACAAACAACAAACTCAGGTTGACAACACAGGGCAAGTAGCCTAAACAACAATCATACTTTCATATTCTCACTTCAAACCATTGTGCATTCAAATTTAAACAAATCCATTATTATTCTTTTTAACATAAATATTTCCCCTATATCAAAAAACCCTTTTTTTCACTAAACCTACTTAAAAATATTCCACTCAAAAAAATATTTTGAGGCAAGGTGTTTTCACAACGTTAATGACATCATGTAAATGTGTTAAATTATTTCCTTTATTTGAATCAACCTTTTTTTCCGTTAAACAGAAAACACAACACAACAAAAATTTTTGACTTTAGAACCAAACACGTAATGAACTTGGCTCCTTTAACATTCACGCACACAACATTTCTGAACAAATTTGGCTTTAGAACCAAACAAGAAATTAGCGTAGCTCCTTTAAGATTCATGTCATTGCACTTCTCGCTTTCAAACAACACTTGTGAACAACATTTTCCAACAGAACCCACCTTCAAGCTTGTCGCTTATCTAGTGTTCACATAGGCTCTACTTTTGTAGGGCTCACATATCTCAGGCAAATATCTCTGACAGATGGTGTCTCACAAAGTCAGCAACGACAACAACACCTACAACATTTTCTACAAAGAATCACCTCCACGCAGTGCTCACACTCTCTTAGCATCCACGTCCTTTCTCGAAGCTTGAATTCCTACAACGACACCAGTGTAGATCCCTGCGCAAGTGTTGGAAAAACAAAAACCAAACAGCCAATGGGTTTACCTTCTACGGTGGTCTAAAATTTACAACACAGTCCTCGTTGCAGTGGCTCGAACGCCTCAATTGCAGACCAAAGATATGATTATACACTTGAGACAAGCAAGCTTCATGCTACTCTCTACCACTCGACCTCCACTTTACATAGAGTGTCATAGCTCCACAACACTGCAACCCTCAGCATCCTCCAAAAAACCTTTACACAAAGATCAAGCCTCGAGCTTACTAAACCAAACCCACGCTCTTGCACAAGCTTTCAGCTCCTTTACACCCTCGGCCTCGAGACTAGACAATTTCGGGATTGTCTCCTATGCGGCTATACTTTGCTCCACGCAGCTCCACAAGGCCTTCAACCTCCAATGCACTTCAGCCAAGCACAACTCTTCAAGCCACAGCAATGCACCCCTCACCCTAAGCTATGTCTCCTCACAGCCCGTCTGAGCTCTGATACCATATCATAGAATGTAAATTGAACACTGAACAAGTTGAGTTTTACATTTCCAAACATTATTTTTTATACATTGAGATGAAGTTTCTCGATTTTGATTTTCGGTGGCTTATTCAAGACGCTACATGAAGTCTCTAGAAAACTTGAGACAACTTCCTGAGCTCTCGAGAAGACTTGACACCTAACACAGTTAATATGGTGGTTGGAATTAATGTTTTTCCAACAAGCCCGTCTATTCTATGGCTCTTTGGAGAGGAATCGGCAGTCAATTCCAACGTGGCTACCCAATTCCTTCATATAGATAGTGGAGAACACAGACAGTTAAAACACCTACAGCTCTCCAAGAAAAAAGTTTGGCCCCTGGAAGATTTTCATAGCTCTCGGCTTCTGCGCTTGAAGATGTTGACACTGAAGAGTTTTCTCCTCATGAAGACCTTATGCCCATGGGCACTGAATATGCTGAAGTTGAAGAGTTTTCTCCTCATGAAGACCTTATAGCCATGCACTCTCATTTAGGACAAGTGAAGGTGATCACGACAACACGTTGGAGGTTGCTCCAGCCACTTTGGAAGGTTATTTTGGTCTAACCTGCTCTGAAATCTAGCCTTTGTTTGGTTACAGATCTTCATTCCAAAGTCTCCCACTGCAATACTCGCTCTTTCAGTGGAATTTGTGAACAATTAGTTTCCTCCTTTTATGTTTGATAAGTTTAATGTCAAAGTGTAATTTTCTCCCATAATTAATTGTGTATACTTTTTATTTCTTTTATGGTTAGTTAAATTTTTTATATGTATTATTTTTTTTTTTTCATTTTTTCATTGAATTCAAATAGTGATAAAGTTGACTATAAAATTGACTATAAAATTTTATAGAATGAATTCAAATAGTGATAAAGTTGATTATAAAAATTTTATAGAATAGCTTTAATTAAAAAATAATAATAACTTTGATTAAAAACAAAAAAAATAATAAAAGTTAAACACTTAGATTATAGTTAATTTTGATCACCCACCTAACAAAGAATTCGCATTATATTAAAAGTATATGACGAAGTAAAATACATCCATCACCCCAAGAAACATCCACTAACGAGTAAAAAAAATTCACTGCAAAATATTAACAAAGTCCACGCAGGATATCAAAATATTAACAAAGTCCACCGAGTATATATATATATGTCTGTGTGTGTCAATTCATACTTTTTGTGGGTTAAACACTCAGGCGTCATTTGAATGGGTGATATTTCTGCAAGGGTCTTTAACATAATACCATTCACCGTCCATGCAAAGTAGGTGGGTGTATTAGAATTTCAATTTTTTTATAATTGAAGATATTATTTTAAATATTTTTAT
>APFE031696151.1:20791-49498 GCA_000404065.3 Pinus taeda | reverse complement strand
CCTTCCCCTTCTTCGCCTTACTCGCTAAGGCACAGTTCTCCTCATCATGCATAGATGAAGAAATGTCTCTGGTGCTCCGCCTGATCTCCTCCTGCACAAGATCTGACCATAGTCTTTCCCATCCTGGCAACTTCTCCCGACCATTGACAGAGTCCTGATAGGAATGCCAACTCTTCGGAAGACCAAGGAGTGCCAAGCTCACCAAGTCCTCATCATCGACAGTAACCCCCAAACTTCCTAGCTCATCTCGACACTGAGTGAACTTCGTGAGATACTTGGGAATACTATCACCCTTCTCGCATTTGATGTTTCTGAGTTTATATTTGAGTGCCAGCTTCCTCTTATCGCTCTTGCTTTGGAATAATTCTGTTAATGATTTCCACATCAAATATGGAGTAGCCTTTCCATGGAGGCTGGACACAATGTGATCCTTCACGCCCTCCAACAGAATCCTTCGACATTTTGCGATCTTCTTTTGCCAAGCATCAGCTTGAGTAGCATCAGTAGGCTTTGGGATATCCGTATCTATGAACTCCTTCAGCCCGTTATCATCCAATACTGCCTCCATCCTGTCCTTCCATGCAATATAGTTTGAGCTGCCCTCAAGAGCATACTCCAATCGCAATCTGTTGAAAGACATTGTTGCGTTGTCACCAAGAAAGCACTGCTGCAAATTTTGAATTCCACCAGCAACCAACTCAACCACTTCGGATCTAAAATTCGTGAGAACGAAGTATTTCTTGTACAGAGATCTACTGTATGGGCATTCACCGGATATCTCACCTTCCAAAAGAAGGATGAATCCAGAGGCTACCTGGCCCCATTACAGACTCTGCCTGAAGAAATAAAACGTAGTCACTTCCTGAATAATAGATCTGATGATCAATCCTCGCTTTGATATCCTGTAGAAATCTCTTCTACAAATCAACCAGTTCCGATACCATGTAGAAATTTTGAATAATTTAACACATATTCAACAGAGATTATCCTGATCATGTACTATTGCGGAAAACATACACAATACATAAGCTCCTCTACGTTGATCATCAATATAGCAGCATCAATAACAAAAAACATCAAGAGCATTCACACATTAACACAGTATGTATCCCGGGGAAAGCATCTCGCTAAAAACCCCAACTATCTGTATATTAATGATTGAGTCATGTAACATTACACAGCATAATACTTTTCACAAGTATCTCCACCTCTGTTACACACAATACAGCTCAGATCTGATCTCCAAATCTCTTCCACTGCTTTCCTGCCTCCACTGCTCAATACCTGCTCAAGAACTGATGAGAATGGCTCACCAAACTCGTTTTTTTTTTACCTGCAAAATAGTCACACACACTTTGTGGACGTGAGCATAAGCTAAAATGTGGGCAAATACGTGGGCAAAATCATTGGCATACTTAATCCCTTGATTGTGCAAGATCTGGTGCACAACTATAGTCACAACTGATAGCAATCTAATTCTCTACCACCTGTCCCTGTTGAACTGAACATGCACTGACATGCAACTGAGTTAACAGATGTATTCATTAGTTGTATTATGAGTTAATAACTTGTGAATTAATTAATAACTAATTCACCCAACTCATCTCTAGTCTATTTGCCAGTTAGACTAAATACAACCAGTTTTACAAAGCTAAACTGAACACAACTCCATCAACTGCACCTCCAGTCCACTAAACTCAACTCACTTGAGTTCTAACTGAAGTCCTGCATGCAAATATTAGTCATCCCATAGGTAACCACGTATTTCCTTCTGGGATCTGCATGTACCACATCCGTAGCTCATCCTGAAGTGCTCCAAGAGAATAAGACAAAGTTTATAGTCTAAATATTATTATGAGCTAATAATATTTGACTGTTCTATATTTAGACTGAGCAGTCACTCCGCTGTGATCTAAAAATAGAAGTCCATCTATTTTTCCCAATTTGACCAATCATCCATAAACAAACCTGCAATCCATAGACATGATCCATATGTCTAAAAATAGACTTGCGCCAAAAATAGCCTGCGGGCCCACTTAGTGAAGGCGACTCTTTTCACTAAGCTCCATCATCTTGTTGCATTCTCAACAAGCATTTCTTGTTGCACACTTTTCAACATTTTGTACTTTCAGGATTTGTAATTTGATGATATGCACAGAATGGGTAATGCCATGAGGCCCTAAATGTTTTTGGTCAAATAAGCATATTGTTTCTAAGCCAAACAACTTCAGCTTTGGCACCATTGTTAAGGCCTGTGTTGGGTAATGCCATGAGGCCCGAAATGTTTTAGGTCAAATGAGGAGAGTGTTTTTAAGCCAAACAAATTCACCTTTGGCACCATTTTGGAACTGAACAGCTTACCTGCCCTGTACTTAGTATGTTGTATGGGCCTGGAATTAGATGTTTTTAATCCTCATGATCAGTTGGCATTTGTTTAGTTGACATATTCACAAAGAAAGAAAGGACAACTCTTGTGAAAGCTAGATGAGAGGATAAAATGAAGTATGTCTCTTAAAAGAATAAAGGAATATGCAATATCCAAAAGTAGTGCAAGAAAGGAACGCCAAGCGGGGAGACCAGTCCCTTAAGATCCGTGGGATGCAAGGACAATCTCGATGATAGTGATTTCCTTTGCAAATGACACATGGAAATTTAGGTTTGGATGGTGCAGTGTGTGGATTTTCGCCAGATGATGCATGGTTGCCCCCTTTCATCGTTGGCTTCTTCTTTTTCTTCTCCTTCCTTTTCTTCTTCTTCTCAGTTACTTGGTTTTTAGTTTGACTAGCTTCACCAAGCGAAGAGGAAGAAGGAGAGGGAGAAACAAATGAAGTAGAAGGTTGGGGGGTAACTCTAGTATCATCTGGTTGTTGATTTGATTGCTCAAGAATCACGGTGTTTTGAATGACAAAGGTCGAGAAAAGCCATACTGATGGGCCAATTATAATCCCTGGAAGGGACAATGTAGCCATATGAGGTGCACCAACATCTCCCCTAGATGAAAAGGGAGTAGGATTACCCCAAGGGGAAATCCTTGATTGGTGGAATCCATTTTCTCAATCTAAGACCAACGAGGGAACAGTGATGTTATTCCGATTAAAATAAATTTTATGACGCTTTGACACAACTTTCTTTTTCAATTTTTAAGAGTTGAGAAAAAGCTAAAGATGACTCTAGTCGCCTTCGATATTTAATGAGCCTGAAGTGACAAGTGCTCAAATGGACCTTTTCTTTTAAGGAGTCTGAAAAGGAATGAAAGTGACTACTCTGGAAATCTAGACAGGGGGGTTACCAAACCAATCGCAAAACAGCAGAATACTTTTTATGGTACGACAGTCAATTTTCCCGAATGCTATGTTCAGTGCATTGCGATCGTTAGGGCAACAGACACAGCTTCCTAAGGATAAAGGATATAGCCTACTGTGGTCTCCCAATATATACTCGACGATATGTGGGAGCACAAGTCCGTACTGGAACTTGTTGTCTCAAAGAGGAGGAATCACCCAACCTACGATGAAAGCGATAGTTACCAGGCTTTACGACGTCGTAATACGTCTCTAGCCTAGACTTCTAAATGTTGTGCGTTGGGTTCCAAAGAATTTTTATGTTTATTGAAATTTATTTTACAGTTGATCTTTCTTAAGAAGTTTGCCTTTAAGGTTGACCGCATGATGTAGATATACAATTCCTAAATATGCAATCTAAGATGATAAACAGTCGTTTACTTTCTTTTTGCAATGAAAATCCTAGCTACTAAGGAAAGAGAAGTGAAATTGTTTCGACATAGAGCAGAGAGCACACACTAAGATGCACTGTCCTAAATCAATTTTCGTATGCATTCTAAATGCAAATGCACATCCATGTATTTGTTTTCCGCTTTCTTAATGTGTGAATGACAAAAAGAATGCTAAGTATAGTTCTGAACTATTTCACCCTCTGTTGTTTACTCTTTTAGCATTCAAATTCCTATTTGAAACAAAACATGCCAACATGTAGTACAACAGAAACAAAATAAAATAAATGCAACATCATAATACCCACTTACTATTAAGCATACAATCTAAATAGTAATCAAAGAATAGATAAGACTCAATATGCTATACAATAAAAAGAAAAAAAAGGGAGTATGGGATAATGGCAATAGAGGCTCTATAGGGAAACAAACCCAAGTTTGAGTCCAAAATACCTAACAAGACCCTAAATTCAACATATCCATGTGGATATGAGGTGTGATGACTATGTACAAGATTCCAGGAAATAGATGTTACAAGTGGCTCAAGAGGATTTCAATTTTTTGGATTCGGTTGGTTGGCACCTAATTCAACTATGAACGTATGAGAGATATTTATAATGAAATTATGCTTAATGGTTCAATGCCTCACGCATGTACCCTTTACTATTGGTTGGTACCCCTTGCAAGGTTCAAGTAATTTTTTACCAATGTTTATCTCAGGTATTATATGCACAACCCACCCACATTCATCCTTTCGGGTTTTATGAAAATAATATGATTAAGGTTACCACCTACAAACAAATGACTATGTGGAAGAATCATGAGTTAGATCTAAATGCTTGGATATGGTAGCTAAACCTTAATCTTCCCAAAGAAAACTCATGTATGTGGATAGACAAGGAAAATAAGCATTGGAATCACTTGCAATAATTGTTTTTAAAGTGCCTCCAGAATCACGCCATGAGCTCCAGAAATTTTCACACAGAATCCTAAAATATTAGCACAATCACAACTTACCAACCTTAACATCCAAATTCTGATGTCCAATTGGTAAAGGTTTATGTGCCAACAATACTTTATGAACCGTCTCACATTTGTTACGTATGTGTGAATATTCACAACACAAACCGAACAACAATGTTAAGATACACACAATAATTCTAGGTCTTAGCAGGTCAAGACATGTGCATTTTGGAGGCAGATAATGAGAATTTTGTCAGAGTTTTCTTGTTTTTTTACCATTGGATAACAGGTGGCATAATTGAGTTTACTGTTAGGATTTTATTCCTAAAATATTGTTGCCAAAATTGTAGTTTTTGCAAAGTTATGAGTTCCCGAATTGCCAATCAAACAGGAATAAAGTTTAAATAATCAAGAAAGCATATATATAACTGAATCAATTCAATTGGGAATTAATTTTGAATCAAAATTATAAGACTCTGTGGCTAACGTACAATTGATGGCAGAGGATTTTCTATCATGGTCCATGGATGAAATAGAAAACAAAAACTCAGAAAGGAGATTAAGGCTGTTTCTGGAGATGAAGTAGTCTAGAAACGTCCAGAAATGTCCCTGAAAGTTGAATCACCCAGAGACAAAACAGAGTAGGCCAAGGATTTTTTTTGGAAGTGCTGCAAAGTATATGTATTTAACATTGTTGTGTGAGTAACCAACATAATCTGTACAGTGCTATGGAAATTAATAGTCTGCAAGAAAAAAACCTAATATAATTCACACAATCTAATGCTCACGAGGAAGGTTTTGCAGGAATTTAAAGGTTTTCTTATGCTATAAAATCCTAAGCTAATGTGGGTGCCCTAACAAATAAAAATGTATAGCTTGTTATAGTTAAGTGTTTCTTGTAATGGATTTTGTTAATCTCAAGGTAATGGAGTGAATGTTTATATGATGTGCATAGTTGACTATTTCCAAATAAAGGTATGCAAAGAGTGAACAATGCAAAAATATTTTTAAATGAAAACTATCTTATAGTGAGGAAGATGATATTTTAGTTTAGTAATATGTAAAAATTATTCTCATCACCCTCTGCTGTTTACTCTTTTAGCATTCAAATTCCTATTTGAAACAAAACATGCCAACATGTAGTACAACAGAAACAAAACAAAATAAATGCAACACCATGATACCCACTTACTATTAAGCATACAATCTAAACAGTAATCAAAGAATAGATAAGAATCAATATACTATACGATAAAAATAAAAAAAAGGGAGTATGGGATAATGGCAATAGAGGCTATGTAGGGAAACAAACCCAAGTTTGAGTCCAAAATACCTAACAAGACCCTAAATTCAACATATCCATGTGGATATGAGGTGTGATGACTATGTACAAGATTCCAGGAAATAGATGTTACAAATGGCTCAAGAGGATTTCAATTTTTTGGATTCGGTTGGTTAGCACCTAATTCAACTATGAACGTATGAGAGATATTTACAATGAAATTATGCTTAATGGTTCCATGCATCACACATGTACCCTTTACTATTGGTTGGTACCCCTTGCAAGATTCAAGTAATTTTTTACCAATGTTTATCTCAGGTATTATAGGCACAACCCACCCACATTCATCCTTTTGGGTTTTATGAAAATAATATGATTAAGGTTACCACCTACAAACAGATGACTATGTGGAAGAATTGTGAGTTAGATCTACTTTGAGAATGCAAATATCTGGCTCCAGTCTACATGGGTTAAGTTAGAATGATTCCTGAAAGTTCCAATTCCATAAATTGTTTGCTTGAGACATCTACATACCCAGGTCATCAAGATATGTAATATTAAAGTGCCGATGAGTGCTGATAGAAAGCTCAGAAACATGAAAAGGGAAATCTTAGGTCTAGTATTTAAACCAATGGCTCTCCTTTTTTTGAGAATGAAACTCTTTAGCTTCATACTACATGGGTTAAGTTAGAATGATTCCCCTTCAGTACAGAGTATAGACCAGAGATTTAAAATACAATTTAAAAACCTACAGATTAGAGTGTTAAGATACAATGTTAAGATAAATTTAAAAAATATGGAGTACAGAGTAAATACAATAAGCATGATGCAACGTAAAATTCAAGAGAGCAAGGAAATTTAAATAAAGTTTGCAATATTTTTTCTGATGGAAATTCTAGTGAAAAATAAAATTTTTTGTACACCCTATAGCCCTCAAGAATCAGCTTCTAACTCCTTATTCAAAGCCTACAATAAAACCTCCACAATCTACCTACCAATCTAGCAGCTCCACAATTAATCAAACTCACCTCAGAAACAGATCTAAACAAAAACCGAGAAGAAACAACCTACAGGGAAAACTGTATAGCCTGCTATATGGTCTGTTGTAGTACACCATACTGCTGTACAAATCAATACAACTATACAAAATGCTATTGTTTGGCCTCTTCCTTATGGGGAGTTTGAATACCCATATATAATCGCTATTATGTTAACAGAAAACAAAGAATTACATGTTCTTGTGTGGAGCTGGTTACCCTTGACGGTTAGGTGACTGTTAGGAGAGCAAATGGGAAGTACCACTACAACCCTCAAGATTTTTTTTTCTTGTCCCATTTAATACCTATTTAACACCTATTGAGACTGGAAACACTACTACTAAGACAACAAATAATGCATAGAAAATAAGGAACTACAAGAACTTCCTAGTTGGGAAGGGGAGCTAATATCCATAATGCATATAAAAGAAGGAATTGTTTGGTCTGACTCAGATTACTGTTGAAACCGATTTCATGACCGAAAAAGTATCTAAACAATTATGAGTTTCTAAACAATTCACACTCCAGAATACATAGAGCTCCAGAATCACTGCTCAATTCATCAGATTATAGTGTAGCCATTGATGTCTTGTCATTAGGTTGTATTTTCATGGAATTGATGAACATACAATATAAAAGGGACCAATGGTTGAAATGCCCTTGTTTTCAATACCAGTCACTTTAACTAAAACAACCACAGGATGGTCTGTGTCAACAAGTAGTGGGACAACACCATGTGCTTGAAACAAAGGATTCCCTACAAATAACACAACATTGTAGACCAAATTCCTATCAAATACAACTAAATATTTAGTCGTCTAGAAACCAAAGTTCGCTGAAATTTCTAGTTCTATAAATTGTTTGCTTCATACATCTACATATCCAGATCATCAAGATATGTAATATTAACGTGCTATTGAGTGCCGATAGAAATCTCAACAACATGAAAATGGAAATCTTTCATCTCAATTCTAAACTGACATATCTGATTGTAAAAAGAAACTTGTTTAATCAAAATTTCAATGAGTACATTCACACTATATGTTAGATTACTTCACTAAAATGCACAAAAACGTATCAAACATGAATGACATAAATTATTGAAAAAAAATCAGATTTGGTAGTTATTAGAAAATATAAAAGATTGTGTGCAAGCTTAAAAACATGTTCAAATGGAATTTTACAGAAATCATATATATATATATATATATTTTGTATGATTTAAAGATAATGACAATATGATTTGTAAAAATTAAATTTAGCTGGCTATCTAATGATATGAATAAATGTTTATTTATTATATAATGTTGCAATAATAACATAATAGTGTGAATGCGAAGCCAAATAATGTCATCCAGAGACAAAACCGAGTAGGCCAAGGCTTTTTTTAGGAAGTGATGCAAAGTATCTGTATTTAACATTGTTGGGTGAGTAACCAACATAATCTGTACAGTGCTATGGAAATTAATAGTCTCTGCGGGAAAAAAACCTAATATGATCCACACAATCTAATGCTCATGGGAAGGTTTTGTAGGAATTTAAAGGTTTTCTTATGTTATAAAAGCCTAAGCTAATGTGGGTGTCCCAGCAAATAAAAATGTATAGCTTGTTATAGTTAAGTGTTTCTTGTAATGGATGTTTGTACACCCTATAGCGCTCAAGAATCAACTTCTAATTCCTTATTCAAAGCCTACAATAAAACCTCCACAATCTACCTACCAATCTAGCAACTCCACAATTAGTCAAACTCACCTCAGAAACAGATCTAAACAAAAACCGAGAAAAACAACCTACAAGGAAAACTGTATAGCCTGCTATATGGTCTGTTGTAGTACACCATAATGCTGTACAAATCAGTATACAAAATGCTATTGTATGGCCTCTTCTACTGTACACCCTACAACTATTAAGACATTTTTTTCTTATCCCATTTAATGCCTATTTAATACCTATTGACACTGGAAAGGCTACTACTAAGACAACAAATAATGCATAGAAAAGAAGGAAATGCAAGAACTTCTTAGTTGGGCAGGGGATCTAATATCCACTTAATGGAAATGACAAAAAGGGTTTCTGTAACGAAAGTACACTTAGTGGAAGTATAAAACGGATAAAACTTCTAAGAAATTCACACTCGGTGGAAATGACAACAAGGGTTTTTGTAACGAAAGTACACTCAATGGAAGTATAAAACGGAAAGTCATTTCAGTTGCAAAATCTGTTTACTTTCAAAACATTAAGGTTTGTTCTTCTATTTGAAATATATAAAATATGGAAAACTTTCCGTCATCATCTGCATGTCAAACCATCAAACTCTGTCCATGTCAACTCACTTGCAAGACACACCAACATAACGATTTACATTTATAATGTTATACCATCTTCATTTTTGCTTTGCAAGAATTAGACAGGGGATTGGCTTAATTTTCAGAGGCAGGAAAAGGAATTAGACTGAAAGAAATCAGACAAACGAACGTAAACAGAGAAGTGAGAAATCATTGTGCAAAATCAGAATTGCTGCTTGTTTTCAAAACAGAAGAAAGATACAATGGTAACTGAATTCAGCTGGTTGTATATGAAAAATAAGGGCACATTGTTCAAGAGTCTAAAATCTCAAGTAGATGTATTAAGCATCAGTTTGTGAATAATATCTTTATCTGGGTAGACAAAACAGTAAAAAAGTCATTTCAGTTGTGCTATAATAGTCTGTTCACCAGAAACAAGACACTAATGATGGCACCACTCTGCATTAGTTTAACACACCTGTTTTTAACTTGTATCAACAGGTAACTTGTAGGGCTTTCTCCTTACGTAGAGTAGAATCAATCCTCCATACACCTGCAGGTTTTCACGAACAGCAAAGATAAAGTAAAATTTAAGATAACAGGGACCCAAATATATATAAAACTTCATAACTACCACCATAATATGCAGAGGGTGAGGGCAAAACGATCTGCAGAAAAAACGGTTTACGCAGCGCTCATGCAACGAAGAAAGAGTCGCCTCGTCCTCTGCGGCCCTCGTCGAAACCCTTCTCTGCAGGTCAGCCACCCTCCTCAACACCCCCGCCCTCCTCTGCATCAAACGCGGATATCCATGGGCAAGACGAGTTCAGTGAAATTGTTAGGGTAAAGTTTGGTACGTAACAGAAACCGATTTATTAACTAAACTTTAAAAAACCTTAACGTATTAATTATTAATTAGACCACTGATTTTTCTTCAATGGTCTAACATTACCTCTAACCGCTACGATTAAGACACAAAAACATTTGGAGGTTTCATTTAAAAAAAAAAATACCTCACGGCGGAATTACAACGAAACTAAAACTACAACCCATTCCGTCGTTCATCGTTATCCGTGATTCATCATTATCGGAAAAAACCTCTACTCACTATCCAAAAATCCACTGTGAAATTCCATCAAAAACAAAACCATAATGACAAACTAACAAATACGTATCCATCCTCTGAAAAAAACAAAACCATAATGGCAAACTAATAAACACGTATCCATCCTCCGAAAAAAACAAAACCATAAAGGTAAACTATTAAACAGTGCATAGCTCGGTGCGCACTGTATTGATCAGAGATATTGATGATGTGCCCACTCTTTCCAATTGACCAATTCCATTTCGAGGTATATTTGGCCTTGGTAATAAAAAAACTCATCATGAAATATGGGCCAGACAACGAAAACGTGGCGCACATACTAAAATATGGTGGACACCTCGGTCATGGTGAAGTATTGCAGACCACTTACTCCCCAGTATACAGCTCGGTCGCTATTGCAATTTTGTTGTTCATTGATGTAGAGACATGTCTTCGACAATAGGAAATACGGTGCAATTCAATGGTGAAACTGTCTGTGTGACAGGGGCGGGAGGCTTTATAGCATCATGGCTCGTTAAATTACTCCTCGAACGTGGCTATAACGTTCGTGGCACTGCCAGAGAACCAGGTACGCCATTAACAACATATCCCTTCTGTTTGATCCCAAAAGAAATATTAACAAGAAAGAACAAGAACAGTGAGTTGACAAACTTTGACTGATAATAGACGGGATACAATTATTAACTAAGCTGCCTGTGGGAAGGAGTCCTGTATCCTCATTTGAACGCATAATAGGGATTTGGGAAGCCCTTTATCGATAACAGAGGTTTCAGTGAATCCAAAAACTCTGAATCAAGTTATCTATTCTATTATTTACATTTAAAACTTTTGTAATAATGAAAAATCTGTGTTATTTTCTGGTTCTGCAGAATATAAGTGTCTTTCTATATTTTTATTTGCCTAGTTTTTCTTGAGCTTTTCCCATGTCCGAATCAAATTCTGACCATGTGGCCTCCCCAACTTGGCCATGATGTGAATTGTACTAACTTTGCTGGAAAGTGCTTAAAACTTTTAGATGATGGTTGTCTTAACCTGACGATCAGGATCCAACCAAATTGAGAAAGTATGGGCTTCTTTAATAAAATTTTCGGACAGTTAGATGGAGACAAAAAGACAATATCGTGTATTTCCAACGGAGCAGTCTAAGGAGGCGAGAAGACTTATTGGCCTTTTTCCCCTGAATCTCGCGGCTCAATTTTTTTGACATGACAATATTGTGTACTCTAAATTTTGCATTTTTGAATCAGAGTAAATTGCATTTTTAAATTTAGAAACCGATTCAGCATTTTAGAAACTCCTGGAGATTAGGATTACGTAGTCTCAACCACTTAAAATTAAGGTTTTCCCAATTTATAACTGGCTTTCAGACAAAATCCTTGTCAAGGAAAAATGCCAAAAAGTTGAAAACTCTTGGACATTAGGATTATGTAAGGTAGGCTCAACAACTTAAAACTAAGATTTTTCCAAATTATAACTGGATTTTACACAAAATCAACCAGAAAATTGTCAGGGAAAAAAGCCAAAAAGTTGAAAACTCCTGGACATTAGGATTAGGTACACTCAACAACCTAAACTGGATTTTGCCAGTTTATTACTGGATTTCAACCAGAAAAATTGTCAAGAAAACAAAGCCAAAACGTTGAAAACTCCTGGACATTTGGATTACCAAGACTCAACAACTTAAAACCAAGATTTTCCCAACTTATAGTTAGATTTTAGACAAAATCAACAAGAAGAAAATGTGTCAAAGGGAAAAGGCAAAAAGTAGCGTCGTTAGACTACTATTTCCAACTTGAAAATAGGTATTTTCAAATCATGCTTGGAGTACTACTCGCAACATGATAAACGGAAATAGTCTTCCTTAACATCCGCTTCACACAGCTTGATATGTCAGCTGTAACACAGTAGAGTATGTTTAACTGCTGTGCTGGCCTGTTGCCAGCATCCCACGAAGGAAATTTTTACTTTAGTATTCATTAACTAGCATTGCCAAGCATAGTAGCATAATTCCGTTGAATCAGGTCTTTCCGATCAAGTCCTCGGGACAGAAATTCGATCTGCCAAATTTCCCTTAAATTTAGTTTCTATTCATACGGAAACGCTAGCTTGTAAGAAAAAAAACATGATTCCCACTAGAAGTCAGAAAATACAAATTGTAATAGATTACGTTAGGGACTATACATTTCGCAATATCATTTGAGAGAACACGCATGAGATTTACTCAAATTTTGAATAATTTGTATGTTTTTCCTATTAGTGTGATGTATACTTTCGTATTTTTATTTCAAATGGGATGTTCCTAATCTGAATTTGAAGTCGTATATGTTAATTATGTGGAGTGTTTTCTGGAAGGAAATAAAAACATGAAAAGCTGCTAAACCAGAAGAAATATTGGCAGCATTGAGTGCAATGCAGTAAAATATGATGGCATATATCTCAGTTTTTGTGCGGCACTGTGAGCCCACGATTTGGTTGACAGGTTTAGCTCCCCACTGTTATTATGCTTGGATTGCCCACCTTTGGGTCAGGCCCTGGATATGGACGTTTTCATCGAAACTCCCTATTTGCGACTGCCTGCTAATCTGCTAAGGAAGTCTATACCATGGAAGATCGCTCTTGTGATGGCCCATGAAAGATTTCTTGCAGTTTACACTGCAAGCCCTGCCTATTCGAATCTCTGAGGACAATGAATCACTGCAAGAGAAAATAAGCCTTGTAGATCATAAGTGTCAAGAAGCATTTTGTCTTGCAAATCAAGAATCCCAGGGAAAAATCAAGTAGACTTCACAAGAAGTAGAATCTCCCATTCTTCAAATTTGTCCATTCCCTTTGGATTTGCTCCTTGCAGACCTGACTTATTCTGTGTCCACTGATAAAAATCATGAATGCTTTATGTGGATCTATGGGTTCTTTGATGTCACTTACCCTGCCTTAAGGTTGCTGGGTTGAATCTATGTCTTGTTGTTGCCGTGGTGATGTGATCAGTACCATGCATTCTCTCTCAGCAATGAATTTGCCTGCCCAGGTTTCATTTGGATTTTCTGGAGACACGTGTCTCTTACCAACAACTAGTGCACCTGCCAGACTTCAAACACAATTTTCCAATTAATATATTTTTAGTACAGTAATTTGGACTATTTATTTGCTAAATTTCATGAAGTTTTAGCGTACTTGTGTGCTGGTTTAGTTTGCTTTATTTGTAGCTTTCTATATTAAGTCATCAGGCCAGCAAGAAGAACTCCTCCATTTAGCCATTTGACTCCATTACTAGGTATTGGTTTTGGAGAAATTTGGTTGCAATTAACTTACGGCAAGCTTCCCATAGCCCTTTTGGTGAGAGTTTGGCTTAAAGAGTGGATATTGTTACCCACCAAAATGGGTAACCACATCAGGGAAAAAAATTCTTCTACATTTGACAGTCAACCATATAGCCAGTAACCCCTCATAACCACGACTAGCTGATGATATGCTACATATCTCTGCCACTTGCATCAGCTGTTTGCTTCTCAACTTGAAATATGTAACTAGGTTCAGTCTTCATAATGACAAATATAAACATGATTTTATTTGATGTAATAAGAAAAATAAAATTATTATTGTTGTCGGTTTCATGCTCAAGGAAATTTATTTTTAGGTCTAGCTCCCATTGTGATCTCCTAGGGCTTGTCATTGAGTCTACAAGTAATTAATTCATTGTCATGTATGAAAGACCCATTTGGTTAAGTTACATAATGTAAAAGAAAATTATTTAAGTCAAGGAACCCTCCAAGACCAAGTCAAAATGCATGCAACAAGTCGGCCTATTTTGAAGGGTCTATAAGGCTATATGAAGAAGACTAGTCGACCACCTTTGGGAGGATGAATCTCACACAAGAAACTCAATCAAGAGCACACTATTCAGCAAAGAAAGGAGAAGATAAAGCAAAGAGGAAGAGACATCTTTCCAGGACTGTTTTTGGGTAAAACTTCTCACACGTGCAGGTTGAAGCTAGGGCATCCTTTGTAGAATATAAATCAAATTAGTCATATCTAAGAGCAGAATTTTGGTGCCAATATAGTCTAAATTGAAGGCTGGAATAATGAAGAGAAGGGACCTCGTAAAGTGAAGGAAAAGAAGGGCCAAAATTGCCCTAATTACCTCACATGTGCGAAAATTGCCTTAATTACCTCACATGTGCAAAAAAGCTGGAAGCTACAGGTAGCCAAGAATTGCAGGAAGAGAAGCTGTCTAGTATTGCAGGGCCGAGGTCAAGAAGAAGGAGAAATTGCAGTAGTTTCAAGTCAAGGTTGACTTTGTTTGACTTGACAAGAAAAGAGTTAGGTTTGACTTGGTCTTGGAGGAGTTTTGGTCAAGGTTCTAGGTCTTGGAATTCATCAATTGAAGGTTCTATAAGAAGAAGAATTCTTGTGGGTTTTCCTCTCAGATTGGAGAGGTTTTGGCCCTGGCTGATTGTCTATATCTTGTGCCCTTTATATTATTTTTCTTTATGTTTTGGTAGCTATTTGATGAAAAAACACTAATAATAAACAAAGGAAAGAAGAAGTTGATTAAGTGAAGTAAATATACACCACAAACAATTATCAAAAGAAGAGAAATCATTCTATGTTGCTGCCCCTAGATTTCTCAACATTATGAATATGATGCTTTGTGAAAGTTGAAACATTTCATTTCATGTTAGATATTCTTTGTTATCGTTTGGTTACTTGGTAATGGTAATGTTTACAAGTACAAGTTGCAACTTTAGTGATCAATGATGATAAATGTTATATATCGAATTTTGAAATTGAAACTTTAAGATTGATGAATCATGAGACTCTATATGTTGTATGTTACTAACTTGTGGACGTGGATGATGAATATTATAACTTCTAGATGATTGATATTATATTGCTCAATCCATATTTTTATGCTTTTTATATCTAATTCATCATTCTACATTTTTTTGTTGACATATATGCATCAAAATATATAAAAATATATATTATATAAAATATCGCCTCTGATTCACTCACAAACCGGGAGCTTTTGAAAATATTGCTCCCTGCTCCTGCTCCCAAGTAACCTTGAACGGGACTAGGATACAAGGTTAACCACTGAATCGGGTGGAGGAGACAAGGGTATAGACCTAGCCCACTCTTTCCACCGAATCCCCCCACCAATCCATGCCCAAAAGTGTCCATGATAAGTAAGGAAAATTACTCAACTATACTAATGAAAAGCCATACCTTCGGGGTCGAGAGGCCCACATTCAAACATACGATCATAACAGATGGGCAAGGGACCACATGGCTGGCTTAGGTGGCCAAAATAATGGCACATTGAGCTATTTGGTGGCTGCAAGGGGCTGCCGACTGAGGACCATCTAGGAGAAAAATTCTCTCCTATGCATACCACATGCATACTACCCACAGGTAGTGGGTAACAGTGTGTTAATGTTCTGCTCTATTTTTAGTGTTGTAGTTGTTCTCTATATCCATAGTTCATTGCTTTTAATATTATCTTTTAATCATAAATGATCGTTGCATATAGAGTATAACCTTACTATATCTGCAGTACAATTTTAGATTTGTTGTGACAAGCTATTGAATATCTATTATAGTTCATAGTTTAATGGCTATCTCTAGCTCTTTGTTTCCCTCACCCTCTTTAGTGATTATGCCCAACCTTTGGATTTCAATGATCTTAGAAATTACAAGCTTGAATCCAAACTCGTTTCAAAATGACTTCTTTGGCCCACTTGTCACCCTTGTTACCACTTAAGGAGGTTAGAAGACCATGATATGATGCAATAGGTGGTGGATGTTGCTATGTATACATATGTTGATGCATATTATTCCATTAAGGATCAACTTTTGAGGCATTTCACATTCCATGAGCAAAAATTGCATCTCTTAGTATTTTAAATAATGGTTTAATGAAAGCTTCTAGAGAAGTTTCTTCCTAGGGGATTCTAGGGTTTTCCTTATACTATTGTAACTTCTAGTGTGTTCTGAATAATATTTTATTGTAAAATGTTGAGTAGGAGATTTATAAAAGGAAGAGAGCTCTCACTTTTTATGCATGGTTGGAATTGTGGGAGTTTCTTTCCAACCATAGCTGAGGGTCTTTTGGGAGGAAGAATCGAAGGGGCATTCCAATTTGAGTTTCTTCATCTTTGTTTCTCTTTCTTGGATTTATTTGATTGCCAGAAATTGTTTGTATAAATTTGTTGAAAAAGATCTTTGTAGAAGGGTAGTCTTTCCCCAAAATAAGGCATTAGGGTTGGGGTGAAATCCTCTCTTTGTCTTGTTGTATTCACTTTGTTTATTGAAGAATTTTGCTGCTGTAATCTCCTAGTTAGGGTTGCCCACTCTCTTTTAAAGGCTTCCCTAGCTAGTGTTTGAAGGTTAAGTGTGGCACGTCTAGGCGATGTAATATTGGCCATTCATTCTATGATGATGACTTCCTACTTGTGTCTACTTCATTTATGTTTACAATTTTCATATGTGGTTGTCCTTTAATTATTCATGATTACACATTAATAATTGGTTGATTTTGTACTTGTTGTGAGGAGCTTCTTTGGAAGAACCATCCTTAAATTTTGTGCATATTGAAGCAAATTCATGTGGTTAGTTTGAGCTTATAACAAGGCTTACTATGTGTTTTTCCTTATTGTTTGAACCCTCTTGATTGTTATTCATAACTCCATCATCCATTGGATATTCACTAGTCTTGGCAATCCACCATCCCATTTATTTCTAAAGTAATCTTACACATCATTTCTAGGAAAATCATAACCTGTGCAAGAGGAGAGCTGGCTGAAAGGGAGAGGACATGTTGTTGAGGTGACATTGGGAAACCTTCCCAAGTGCCTATTGTGAAATTTTCACCATTGAAATCCTATTGCATCAACTGGAATTAATTCTTCTAATTGTTAATTAATTAACAATTTATTTGCTATGGCAAATATTGAATAAATCACACTGCAACCTTCACAAATAAAACTGCGGAAAATAATGGAAACTAATAAATATGCTAGCGCACATAACAATTGACACAATTATTTTTGGACAAAAGTCCCCAGAAAAACCCAATTTGGGAAAATTGGTGCAACAATTGATGTTTTTTATTAAGATGCAATAGCAAAATTCTGAGTACAATCTATGGATGCCCAATTGGCAATCCAAACAACAAAATAATCTTGTTGAAATATCTGTGAGGCAAATACCTCAACACCACGCCTAATCCTGCTTCGACAACTGACAAATCTGGCCAGTCGTACAACCTCTACGCAGTGCTTGAGCATACCCCAACTTGCTAAGCCCGAAACTGCAAGAAAAATGACGTCCTAGCTGACTCTGCTTTGCGAGAAATTCGCTTGGCCTCCTGAAGAATCTCCGGACCAATAACTAATGAATTTTTCTCTCCTTCAACAAAATCGATCTCTCTCTGAAGCCTTTTGTGTTGCTTATGTGCAACTCCACTGGGAAATATGACCCTCCTACTGTTGACTCTCTGGATCTGGAAAAACTTTCCTCCAGATTCATTGTCCCTGCCCCTCTTTGTCTCTGCTTCCTTCTCTAGCTCAAACTTTTTTGATTGCTACCTCTGGAAAATCAAACTCTCCAAGGAAATCGACCTTTTTGTGTGTATTCTCCATCTACCCATCGACTACTTCTTATAATCTTTTGTTGGGACTCCAACGGCCAATATTAAATCTTAATCGATGGATAAGATTATTTCCCATTCAATCCATGTGAGTTTCTAGATGATTCACACCTTATCTCAATTAATACTGATTAATTAACCACTTTTCCTAAGTTTAGACTTAGGAAATATTTAAAAATAGGCTAATAATCTAATTGAGACACTTCTAGGTGGAATTTCCAGAAACGATTTTTGGGTTATGGAGAACTCTTGTGTTTTAGCCTCTCCACACAATTTCGAGACTAGAACACTTTTGATGTGACAAAAACTCACACCTATAGGGTTGCACTTCATTTAGGGACCAAAATATCTTTCAGTGTATGTTTGGGTGGTAACAACCCTTATATTAGTTGACATGGTATCCACATGCCTTAAATGTGGAAATCTGTGATTGGCTTGTGAAACTCTATGATTGGCTTATTAGACAATTAGGTTTCTTTTTACTCAACGTGGTTTTTTCCCCAGGTTTTCTAGATTTTTCCATAAACTCGAAAAACTCTACTCAAAATCTAGTTTTCTTTTCTCACCATTATATTTTCTATGCCAACTTATTCAGTTTCCATCTCTAGAGTATATGAGTTTCCAAGACATTGGAAAAAGACTAGGGCCCAAAAGTCTAGTCCTATTCTTAGCTTGGTAAATGATTGGGTCCCTTGCCCAATGGATGCTTGTCCTTTGCTTGCTGTGAGTAGGTAAAGTTGCTTACCCATTTAGCTAAGCATTGATTTGTTTCTCTCTTACCAAGCACCACTTTCTTTTGCTTGATGGGATCATACTTGGCCATTTTAGCAGTGTCATAGCTCATACATGGCCTTTTCAATAGTGTCACACTTTGCTTGGTGGTCTCCTTTCTCAATGGATTTATACTTCCCTTGCTGGGTTGTCCTGCCCTAAGCTTGGTGGATTAGCCTACCCTTTGCTCGATGTCTGGGACTTTGTTGCCTATGTCCTTTTCTCAAGCACTATGATTTTTCATCTTATCAAGCACAATCCTCGTTTGCTCAGCAAACCAACACTTATCATTTCACCATTGCCCCAAGCCTTTGCTCTGCGATGGATCCCTTTGCTCAACATTTGTTCCTTTGCTTGGCTACTCATCCCTTTGGTCAGTGACTCATACCTTAGCTCCATGAAATAACCCTTTGCTTGGCGTTTTGAACTTGGCCCAAAATTTGGCCTTTCCAGCCTATGAACAATGCCTTCACCTTTCCCCCAAGCCTTAGACCATTCTTGTCTCAACATTTAACCATTTTACGATCTATAACATATGAGTTAGACCTTGCATGAATATTGACATCAGTACCACAACCGTACTGATAAATATTGACATCAGTACCATGTGGACTGTTTCATTGCAGCGGGAAAATTGCTTTGCAGTAGTGCACCCATTAGCCTGAAAGCCTATGATCCCTTATAGTGGACTGCTACACAATTGAGAAGACTGCATCGTTGACTGCACTCAGAATCACAATCTATTTATGAGTTTCTTGTCGTGACCTTCACTTTTTAATTTTCTATTCAGAATGCAGGTTTTGATCCTAACACAGAATGAAGTTGTGTAGTAGTATGTCTGCTCAATGCAGACTGTTGCTCTGTTGTGACTATGTCTATTGGAAGAGCAATGTGGCAACAACTATTGTTAATAAGTAACTTTGGTGGAACTGTTACATACGACCTCATGAGACCAAAAGAAGATATTGTGAAGAGGTGTACAGTCCTTATCACCAACTACACCTCCAGCAAAGAAACATTTGGAACTCAGAAACAATAATGCAGTGATCAATCGAAGCTTTAAAAAACTTGCATGGTGCTAGATCTGTTACTTTCATCCTTTATTCAGAGCAGAACTGAATGAGATTTTCTCATATGTGTTGTCCTGGGAAAAAGAAAGAGCTAAGAATTATGGTTTGAGCCCTCGGTTGGACTCTGACCAGCTCAAAATGAGAGAACAAAAGAAAAATCCTATTTAGCTATGCAATAGAAAATAATAATAATTAACTTGTTATCTTCACAGGAAATTAATTACATTTTATGGTTAGCATATTCATAATTTGGAACACAATGATATAAATGAAATTCAAAAGTCATGGCGTTAAATACAAAGAAGTATGATTTTATTTGGAGAAGATTCAATTCACTAGTAAAATTGTTGATTACAGGTGATGAAAAAAATGTGCATTTGCAGAACATAGAAGGGGCAAAAGAGAGACTAAAACTTCTTAAGGCAGACCTGTTGGACTATGACTCACTTTTAGAAGCAATAAACGGGTGTAGTGGAGTTTTCCACACAGCATCTCCAGTTCCTTCTCAAAGAGCTTCCAATCCAGAGGCAAGATTTTCTCCAACAGTGTAGTTTTATGGTATTTATATTTCTAATTTATGTTTAGACATCTAGCCAAGTGTTTGATTCTACTATGTTTAGAGCATCAATTCTATTTGCCATTGTACTTGATGTCTTAAATTTAGGAATATAATTGAAAATTTTATTTAATCTGGTTGTTATTTGGAGCTAACTTTTATATTCACAAATAAATTTCAACTGGATTCAAGAGACTATATAGATACTATCTTTTAGTATTAGATGAAGATAGAGTTTTTATTGGCACCTGATTAGTGGATTGCAATGCTCAATTGGGGGTTATGAGCTCTGTTTCATAAATTCATGTTAAATCCATCCAGAGTGGAGTCCCTAACATCGTAATAAGAATTACCTGATAATTATAAACTTGGTTTTCTATCATCTTTGGCTGCTCATTTCTCCTATAATTGCCTTTAGCGTTGCATGGTATCAATTATGAAGAATTCATTCCTTATGGACAGTGTAATGGTTCTTTTGGCTTCAGGTGGAAGTCATTAATCCTGCTTTAAAGGGCACATTAAATGTATTGAAAGCATGCTCAGTGTCAAAAGTGAAGCGTGTAATTATGACATCATCCGTGGGTGCTGTTCTTATGGATCCACAGCGCCCTAGGGATAAATTTGTGGATGAAAGCTGTTGGTCAGATCCAGAATATTGTAGGAAAACCGAGGTAAAATTCATGATCTTATTCATCTTATTAGTTTTATTGAACCTTTGCATTCTGGTCCCCGTCCATCTACTTGAACTGGTAGGCTAGCCCTCGGGGAGACAATTTTATATAATTATGACTAAGTTGTCAACTTGTCATATATGCTTGCTGACTGTTTGAGACAAAGATGACTAAATGTGTTTTTCAATCATATGATTCAATACTCACAAATTAAACTCTGGGAACTGCGCAGCTTAATGCACATATAGAAATGGTTTCATCAATTTATGCTGTAAAACTTGAGCGTATGATAGCATAATTCTTATGAGGAAAACTCATGCAGTCTAATTACAATATTCTTATTATTACTGTATGTTTTTTGCTTCAGAATTGGTATTACATGGCAAAAACAGTTTCAGAGCAGGATGCTTGGCATTATTCAGAGGAAAGTGGCCTTGACCTCATATCCATTTGTCCATCTTTGGTTCTTGGGCCTATTTTACAGCCAAAGCTTAATGCCAGTTCTTTAATTCTGGTCAAGCTTCTGAATGGTAAGGTGTAACTGACATAGACTTTGTTAATTATCTTCTTGGATAGTACATGAATACATTTTACTTTTCATCAAGCAACAGTGTCAAAATATTATTCAATATCTAGTATAAATGCTCAATATTAATTTTCTCTAGTCTATGATGAAAACACGACATCTCAGCAAAATAAACGCAACAATATATACGAAGCAAGGGACACTAGGAAATATGCTCCAGAAACCCCCTGAAGGGGAATTATATTATTAACCCATATCCATGTGTATATTGTTTGTACAAATGGTCCCTTAACTATACGTGACCATAAAAACTATTTTATAATAAGATATTTTGTTCAAACCAAATTTCATAACTATCTCCAAATATCTCCATGAATTTCTCAACAAATCCTTGTCCCTCACGTCTCTCATTTCACCTCATCTCTTATTCTTACATAGAATTAGTGTACATTATTGCAAATCATCATTTAATTTATCCATCATTTATGACCACAAGTAAGAGTGATTCTTTCGTACTCCCCTTTAATGAGTACTTGTGATCTCAACATGCAATCTTCATTGAATTGATCCCTTCATCTTTTCCTTCAAACTTCTTCACGAATGTGCTTTGTTGATTTTTGTCTTCTATGATCTTTGGTCTTCTTCATTCTTCATACTTGTTTTCCTTCATTTTTCAGCGCGTACTTACAAAACCATAAACAAAGTTGAAGTCCATATAGAAAAGTAACCATCCATAAAATACATGGATAACTAGCCATTGTATCTACCAGTTTTCTAGGAATCTCTTTCTCATACATGTTTTGCCAGCCATTCTTCCATCACAAGTTTTCATATCTGTACCTTTTAGTCCCCCTACATCATCATCATCATCATCTTTCTCACTTTGGGTTTTTGGCTTACTCATAACCTTGCTCTCAATGCACTTGCATCAAATTACCAGGGAACAAAAGACATCTTCGTGGGCTATTGTCCATGAGTTCCCTTTATCTCTAACTATCATCTCACTAAAGTCTTCCACACTTTTTTTTTTCTCCATCAGTTTCTCAATGCAATCTTCCTAACCACTGTTGATTTTGGGTAGCATCGGATGTGCTCTAGCCATGAAATTTGGTGAAGAGGCTAAGGCACATGAGATCTCCAAGACCTAGAAATCGTTTGGAGAAATTCCACCCGGATGAAGAGTTATTAAAATAATTAATATTTTTAATGAGTTCCTAAGTCTAAACTTAGGAAAATAAAAATATTAATGTGTATTAATAAAATATGGGTGAGAAAGTTCTAAGTGATGAGGATCAAGCTAGTTCTAATCTTAGCCGTTGATTAGGGACTTAATCTTGGTCATTGATTCGTCAACAGGAAAAGTACAAGAGAAGGCTTGGGGGTCAGTTGGAGACACACCAAGTGATCAAAGAATTCGATTTTCTGGGGCGAGGTTTGTTGAGGAAATCGAGTTAGTGATCAGAGTTGCAGCGAGGGACAGTTCAACAAGGGATTTCCATCTGAGGTTGAAGAATACATAGCAGAGAGGCAACGAAGTGCTGGGAGAGACATCCCTTGCCCTAGAAGGGCTGACGCAGAAGCTGAAGAGCTGACACAGAGGACGTAGAGGGCTGACGCAGAAGCCATAGAGGCTGACGCTGGGCCTTAGAGGCAGCGCTGGGGAGATTCTGTGGGGCAGACTGGGAGCAGATCAACAGATTCTGAGCCGGGAGAGGGTGACGCAGTTCTAGAGCAGTGCTTGGAGCAACTTTCGTTGTCTAGCATAGGGAACATCCAGAGTCACTGTGCGGTTTGATCATCCGATTGATGATTTGCCAGAATTCTATCTTCAGATAGAGGTACTACTACCGAGGATATTCTCTGTTGGGTGAGCCATTTCTGGCACCCTAGTTGTATTCACGAAATCTGCTTAATAATACAAATCCTCTATATGCTGCAATGGTTTTCCCGAATTGGGTTTTTCTGGGGACGATTGTCCAAAAATAACGGTGTCCCTTGTGTTATTGTCTCTATTTATTTCAGTGCATGATCTGTATATTTGTAAAGGATGCAATAATGTTTATGTAATTAAATAACTTTCTAATGTAAAGAACAAGTAGAAGATTGTAAACCAACAATTGCAGTAGGGATTTTTGATGTGTTAGATTCAGGAATTTTCACATGGTATCAGAGCGATTACAGATCATAGGCAACTGAAGACACCAACCGAGAAATCTGAGAATTTGCAGCAGAGAAGCAGCTGTCCCGAGAGACAGTGTTGTTCTAGAGCTGAAGAGGCAAGAGGAGTGACGCAGTGCAGAGAGTGTGACGCAGAGGCTCACACAGTGCATGCGCCAACATTTTGAGCTGGGAGAGGAAGACGCAGTAGCTGGGAGGAGCCCACACAGTAGTTGCGTTAGCCATCAGGGCTAGTGTAGAGGCAAAGGAGGGCAGATCAGGCTCACGTAGAGCCATGTCATCCTTCTGAGCCAAGAAGGATTGACACAGTTGGCCAGGAGGAGCATATTCAACCCACGCAGAGATTGCATAGAGCCTGAAGGGCTCAGATTCTTCAAGTTGTTGGGGCTAAGGGAGCTATGCAGATTTTGATTTGTGGAGTTGGTGGGACATTGTTTATGTCAGTGCAGAATAATGTCTAAGGAGACTGAACCAAGGTAGAGGGAATTATTGCCTCGACGGATTTCTAGCCAAAAAATCTAAATCCGGATTGCAGCAGCAAAGGAGGATTGGAGAGGAGCGATTCGACAGTTGGTTGGAGGATTTCCGAGAGGGAAATCAAGACTCAGAGGGAGTCTAGAGAAGAGGAGCAGAGATGGCAGTGAATGGATTGAGGGATCAGGACAGATTAGACGGGGCTTCCAATTTTGTCATCTGGAAGGCTAGGATCCTGGCAATCCTAGATAAACATCACGTCAAGGACTATGCCTTGAAAACAGTAGCTGCCCCAGTTGACCCTGATGCTAATGAGAAGTATGAGGAGGCCTAGGCGAAGGCGAATTGCATGATCCTAGACGGGGTCAAGGATCATGTAATACCACGTATTGCTGAGAAGACAATAGCAAGGGAGATGTGGGAGGCCCTAACCACCTTATACTAGGGCTCTTCCATGCAACGGAAGATGTTATTGGAGAATCAACTAAGGTCATACTAGATGCACAAAGGGGAGGAGATAGATCCCTTCCTTCTCAGGTTGCAAGGGATTCGTGACCAGATTACTTCCATGGGGTCTACATCGGATCCAGATTTCATGGTCAAGACTGCCCTGAATGCAGTCTCCGAGGAGTGGGAGACATTTGTCCAAAGCATTTTGGGCAGAGCGACTCTCCCTAGTTGGGAGGAGATGTGGGCAGCTCTTCGACAGGAAGAGCTTAGGAGATTGACTAAGGTGGGGAGTAGTAGTAAGGGAGTTCGAATCAAGAAGGAGGAGGAGGAGGATGCAGCTCTCGCATTAGCGGGACAACAGGGGGTACCGAAGAGGAAGAAGAAAGACATCTCCAAGGTCAAGTGCTTCAACTGTGGGGAGTTGGAACATTATGCCTCTTAGTGCCCCAGGAAAAAAGGCAAGGGAGAAGCTTCCGACTTAAAGGCTTCTCCAACAAAGGAGAAGAAGGATGTTGAGACTGATGACGATTGTGCCATAATGCTCATGTGCCTCTAGAAAATAGGTGGGGAGACATAGAGCTGTAGTGGAGAGGACTACAGAAGTAGGGCAGGATCCTTGAGGTGCCCAAACTCTCAGATCACTTCCGGCTACGGGAGCTCTTAAAGACAGTAGCATGATGATAGGTGTCGGGTGGAGCAAGGTGTGATGGAGCGGCAAGCCAGTGCTAGAGTGCATAGGTCTGTAGCAACGCAATAGAGGTTGCAACAGTGCGAGAGGCACAGAAGAGGTTGCAACAACACAGTGGCAGCAGAGGGAGCACAGGATAGCAACAGAGGTAGCTTCAGCATCACTAGGCTTCCAGACTGACCAGGATGTTAGTGTTTGGGTGAAGTCAGTTATTTACTTCTTGGTAACTGAGTTGCAGTGCAACAATTAGCAGTGGCAGTGCTATGGGCAGCATGATGCAGCTTGTTGAGAGGGAGCTGCAGTACAGATGTAGTAGTGGCAGTGCTAGTGTCATGGGCAGCAACACAGGAAGAAACAATGCAATGGATGTAGGGTAGTAGGCCAAGCATCATCACAAAGGACCGATGCAGAGGATTAGTGTGATGCTTCTATGGTGAAGCATTGCTAGAGCACATTCCTCGTTGAGAGGGAGTGTCGATTTTGGGTAGCATTGGATGTGTTCTAGCCATGAAATTTGGTGGAGAGGCTAAGGCACATGAGATCTCCAAGACCTAGGAATCGTCTGGAGAAATTCCACCCGGATGAAGAGTTATTAAAATAATTAATATTTTTAATGAGTTCCTAAGTCTAAACTTAGGAAAATAAAAATATTAATGTGTATTAATAAAATATGGGTGAGAAAATTCTAAGTGACGAGGATCAAGCTAGTTCTAATCTTAGCCATTGATTAGGGACTTAATCTTGGTTGTTGATTTGTCAACAGGAAAGTATAAGAGGAGGCTTGAGGACCAGTTGGAGACACACCAAGTGATTAAAGAATTTGATTTCCTGGGGCGAGGTTTGCTGAGGAAATCGAGTTAGTGATCAGAGTTGCAGTGAGGGGTAGTTTATCAAGGGATTTTGATTTGAGGCTGAAGAATACATAGCAGAGAGGCAACAAAGTGTCGGGAGAGACAACGCAGGCCCTAGAAGGGTTGACGTAGAAGTTGAAGAGCTGACGCAGAGGACGTAGAGGGCTGACGCATGTGACACAGAAGCCATAGAGGCTGACGTTGGGCCTTAGAGGCAACGATGGGGAGATTTTGTGGGGTTGACCGAAAGCAAATCAGCAAATTCTGAGCCGGGAGAGGGTGACGCAACTCCTGGAGGAGTGATGCAGTTCCAGAGCAGTGCTTGGAGCAGCTTTCGCTGTCCATCATAGGGAACAACCGGAGTCACTGTGGGGTTTAATCATTTGGTTGCTGATTTGCCGGAATATCTGTCTCTGGATAGAGGTACTACTACCGAGGATATTCTTTGTTGGGTGAGCCATTTCTGGCACCCTCTTTGTATTCACGAAATCTACTTAATAATACAAACCCTCTATATGCTGCACCGATTTTTCCAAATTGGGTTTTTCCAAGGACGATTGTCCAAAAAATAACGGTGTCCCTTGTGTTATTGTCTCTGTAAATTTCAGTGCATGATCCGTATATTTGTAAAGGCTGCAATAGTGTTTACTTCGATGTTTATGTAGTTAAATAACTTGTTAATGTAAAGAACAAGTAGGAAATTGTAAACAAAAAATTGCAGTAGGGGTTTCTGATGTGTTAGATTAAGGAATTTTCACAACTACCTCTACCACTAAGATAGGTGTTTTTGCCAGGTATCGATTGCCTTAAATTGGTGGTTCTGTGCATTGTGTAGCTTCTCTTCCTAACTTGTCACTTCTTCGTCTCCTTCAATGAGTTCTCTTCATGACACTTTTTTTGGTTTACCAAAACCCCTTGTTACATCTTTGGTTTCCATTGACCACGAACCAGGAACTATTGAATGGTTTCTAATAGCACCATGAACTTTTCAATATAACAAATTATGGGGGTGTACTTGCCTCATCAGGGCTTATATCAACATTTGATTTAGGTACATACAATTTCAAATTTTCATCTTAGGCTAATCTAGCCCTTTCACAAACACGTGACCAATACCATTTTCTTTTCACATCAAAAATACATTACTCAAGAAGGACCATTTTTTTAGGGATGTTATTTTATGGATTCAATTCAGTGCATCTGCATTTCAAGTTGAACACAATAGTTTTATTCTTTGCTTTTTCTTTCCTACATTTTCACCATATTTCTTTTGTATTTCGATTTTTCTTTGTGCCATTCTCTTTGCTAGTGCATCATTCTCTTCGTCCATGTCTCTTTTCTATGTTGTTTTTTTTTGCTTCTTCAAACTCTCTTTCTCATCCTTCCTTGTTTTCTCTTTAATATGCCTTTGTTGTTTGCTTCTCTTTCGATGCTTGAGTGTGCCCGTCTTTTGCTTCTTTCCTCGGTCCTCTTCTTCTTTTTTCATCTTTTTGTGGCATTTTCCTTCTACTAGGTCTTTCAATTTGCTATCCATGTTCTTGTTGAAATATGTAACTAGGTTTGGTATTCATAATGACAAATGTAATCATGATTTTATGTATTTGATGTAAAGAGAAAAATAAATTGATTGTTGTCATATTGAGGCATGGGTTTCATGCTCAAGGGAAATTTATTTTTAGGTCAAGCACCCATTGAGAGCTTCTAGGGCTTGTCATTTAGTCTACAAGTCAATTGAGTCATTGTCATGTATTGAAGACCCATTTGGGCATTGTTACCCACCATTTTGTGAGTGATATCCTTAGGAGAAATTTTTTCTCCAAGATGGTCCTCAGTTGGCAGCCAACAGTCACCAACTAGCTCGTTGTGCCACTTCTCTGCCACCTCAGCCAGCGATGTGGTCCCTCACCCCACCTATCATGATCGTATGTTCGAAGGTGGGCCTCCTGAACTTAAATGTATGCCTTGTCATTTGATAATTGAGTATTGTAGTTTGCTTATCATGGACACTTTCGAGCATGGATTGATGGGGGGATTCGGCGGAAATAATGGGCTAGGTCTGTGCTCTTGTCCCCTAGACCCCCTTTTGGATATTAACCTTGGATTCTAGTCCCATGGGATCTCTTTTACTGACCATTTGGCTTTAGGGATGTTATCTCATGGGAAACCCTGATTTTGGTTGCATAGTCCTGCTCCTTTACCCGGATACCCCCTTTTCCACTCATTATTACCCCACTCATCATTTCTCCCACTCGGGTCCACATTCCTCCACTGGGTCCACATAGGGCTAGCTCTCCCCTTCCCCTTGCCCACACCTTGGGTCAGGCCCAATGTTGCACGAAGCAGGAGAGAAGCGAAAGCGTTTTTTGGGAGCGGGGACGTCGAAGCGTCATTTTCCAAAAATCTAGGAAGCGAAGCGTCTGCT
>APFE031696149.1:211925-226659 GCA_000404065.3 Pinus taeda | reverse complement strand
CCTGGATTGATGTGTTCTCCATGGCGATTGTAGTAGGAGTTGTACCATAATATGACGCTGACTTCGGGTCGGTTGAGACTGGTCTGGGACCAGTGGTACATACTCCGAGACTGACTTCGTGTCAGTGCAGTACTGGTATGGGACCAGTAGGAGTGGTACTTACTATGAAGCTGACTTTGGGTCAGCTGACACTGGTCTGGGACCAGTGGTACGCACTCTGATTGATGCAGGATTGATGTGTTCTCCTGTGAGGACAGGATTGATTAGTTCTCATGTCGAGGCATCCTACTCATGCAATCTGGGACTCATGGGAAGTACCTCTCATCTGATCAATGAGTAGGGAAATGAAGTTAGGGACCATAGTAAAACCGAAGGACGCATCGTTGTATCTACCGTACTCCCTACACTAGGATGACCTCCATTGATCTGGGATCAATGATACTGGTTTGGGACCAGTGGTAGGAGTTGTACCATACTATGACACTAACTTCGGGTCGGTTGAGACTGGTCTGGGACCAGTGGTACACACTCCAAGACTGACTTTGTGTCAGTGCAGCACTGGTCTGGGACCAGTGAGAGTGGTACATACTATGACACTGACTTCGAGTCGGTTGAGACTGGTCTGGGACCAGTGGTACACTCTCTGAGACTGCGATACTGGTCTGGGACTAGTGGTAGGAGTGGTACTTACTATGAAGCTGACTTCGGGTTGGCTAAGACTGGTCTGGGACCAGTGGTATGCACTCTGAGACTGACTTTGAGTCAGTGGAGGATGATACTGGTTTGGCACCAGTGGAGTTGTACTCACTATGACACTGACTTCGAGTTGGTTGAGACTGGTTCGGGACCAGTGGTACATATTCTGAGACTGACTTTGAGTCAGTATGATACATCCTCGATCATTTCTTCTTCTTCATAATTCGGACAAAAGCAGAGCAGAACAGAACAATACAAGAGCAGAGCAAAATAGAGCAAAACAGTACAGATCAGTGCAGGGCAGATCAAGTCAAAGCAGATCAGGCAGAATTGAGCAGAGCAGGGCAAGGGTCAGGCTATACAGGGCAGTGCATTTGATGGATGAATAGTAACGACCGATATACAGATTGCAGATGAAGTTCTCCATGGTTGAGAGGGAGTGTTAAAATTGGCAACCAGGGCAAAAATTCATGTGGTTCATCTTATTCATGGCTGCTAATATTTTTATTAGATTCCTCTTGTCGAGAGGTGTAGGATTGATATAAAGATCATCCGATTCCGATAAGTATTCATGGAGATATGAATTTATTTTGATTATGGAATTATTATCAAGCCGACCTAAAACTCATGTAGGCTCAGAAGCCCATCAGTCGCATCTATTCACCCACCAACGTTGTGTATAAATATAAGAGAACTTTTCCTCATTTGCATTCACTCATCTCATCACATCTCTCTCTCTCTACTGCGCAAATATGAGTCTCTTCTCTACTTCGCTGAAATGGGTCTCTCTCTCTCACACATGTGAAACCGGAAGCTGCTGAATTTAAAGCTGCAACTACAGAAGTAAAGATTGACTTGCGAGGCCTAGAAGATCTCCTCTTTGGAACTGCGTTGTAGGTTCATCTGAATCTCCTCTGAAAGCCGCAACTTTTGGTGGTGGAATGAAGTCAATCTAATGAACGGTTTGCAAGATATCAACTGCACTAGTTTGAAGCCGGAAACTGCTGAAACTGAAGCTGCAACTGCAGAAGTAAAGATTGACTTGTGAGGCCTAAAAGATCTCCTCATATGAACTACGTTGTAGGCTCATCTGAACCTCCTCTGAAAGCCGCAACTTTTGGTGGTGGAATGAAGTCAATCCGATGAACGGTTTGTGAGATATCGTCTGCCCTAGTTTGATGATGACGCCGCTAATGTTGATGCTACTGATCTAGGGTTTGCTACTGCTAATATGAATCAGATTTATTGTACTATTTCTCTCTACTGAATTATTGAAGATAAAAGAAGATTTGATCAAAGGGTTTCCCCACACATTGTTGGGTTTGTCCTTGACTAGCCGCCACATCTTGTGTCTCTTGTCTTGGCTTGTTTTCTGTCGATCGTTTAATGTTCTATCTGCATTTTACTTTATGTACATGTGATTGCTAATCTGTGGAATATAATAAGAAAAAGAAGTAAACTGTTATAAGCATAGAACATACCTTAACTTAACACAGTGGCAGTGCTAGCAGCGTAGCAGATGCAGTGTTCGAGAGGGATTTGTAGTACAAATGTAGCAGTGGTAGTGGCAGTGTCATTGGCAGCAATATAGTAGCAACAACAACACAGTGTTGGTGGTAACAGTAGTGCAAAAAGGAGGTGCTTCAGAAACAAAGCAACATGCAGATGGACATCGTTGCTAGAGCATTTTCCTCGCTAAGAGGGAGTGTTAGTTTTTGGTAGCATCGGAAGTGCTCTAGCCTTGAAAATTGGTGGAGAGGCTAAGGCACGTGAGTTCTAAAGAACACAGAAAACTGTTTGGTGAACTTCCACCTGGATTGTATTTTATTAAAATAATTAATAATTTTAATGGAGTTCCTAAGTCTAAACTTAGGGAAATTAAAATATTAATGAGAATTAATCAAAATATGGGCGAGAATGATCTAGAAGGCGGATCAAGTCATGTTTTAATCTTAGCCATTGATTAGAGACTTAATCTTGGTCATTGAAGACTCAACAGGAAAAGTATAAAATGGAGACTTAGGGTTCATTTGGAAATACACAGAGAGATTGAGGAAATCAATTTTCTGAGGTGAAAAGTTCTCAGGAGTAAAATCGATTGGAGAAATCTTGCAGCAGAGGAGCAGTGAGAATCCATGAGAAGGACTTTTCGGAAAATACTGACAGAGAGGTGGAGAGAGCTTGCAGAGAGGCAGTGCAGAAGCCGGGAGAGCTTGTAGAGAGGCAGCGCAGAAGTCAGGAGAGCTGACACAGAAAAGCTACCTGTCACGCAAAATCCAAAACTGCCGGAACAACTGAAACTATCAGAACAGCTGGGAGAACTAACGCAGAGGTGACTCAGTAGCCGGGAGAGCTAACGCAGAAAAGTTTCCTATCACACAGAATCTAGAACTGTCGAAATAGTCGAAATTGTTGGGAATTATCGGAACTGTCGGGAACTGCCGAAACTGCCGGGAACTACCAGAATAGCCAGGAGAACTGACGAGAGGGCAGAGAAGGTGACTCAGAGCCAGTGCAGAAATAATCGGGGTTAGCCAGTCTTGTACCGGATCAACCAGAATTCTGTCGGGTGAAGTGAGGTAAAACTCGCTCAGGTTTTCCGCTAGTATTTTCTCTGTAAATGATTGCTAGATGAGCATCCTAGATTTGTATTCAGATAGTTCTCCTGCATAATAATAAACCCTCAGCACTGTTGCACCGGTTTTCTTGCATTGGGTTTTTCCGGGGACTATTGTGTCCAAAAATAAGTATGCCCTATGTATCTTGAACTTTGCTATGTTTTCTGTTTCATGATTTCAAATACTTAATTAGTGTAGGCTGCAGAAGTAATTTGCTTCAATATTCAAAAGAATAACTTGATGAATGTAATTTAAAATCAAGTAGATGAAGTAGATTCAGATTTGTTGCAGTAGGGGTTCCTTCGAGTCTATAGGAATTTTCACAATGGTAACCTTGATGTGAAAGGTATAAGTGTAAGATTGATAAGTAGATCTCTTACTAACTATGGTCACACCTTGATAGCATATGGTTAAACTGAATGTCCTAACTTGAGGGAGTGACTATTGTGTTCATAATCTTTGAGATATGATGTTGCATCTGTCTACTGCTTTGAGTCTAACCTTTGATGTAAGATTGATGTCATGATGCCAATAGCCATGATAGATATATGTTTATAATCTAACAAGATCTATTGTTGCCTGAATCTAGTAGAGACGGGCTGATGACATGAATGAAGACGAATTACGTAGATCCCCAGTCAGAGGGAGAATATATTCTCAAGACTCTTACTCATACTATTATTTGCATTATGTGTTGCTGAAGTATGATTTATATGCATCTAACAGTATTGATTTGCAGCAAGGTCTTAGATCTAAAGCCCATACAAAAAATTAGGGTTTTTGCTCTGGACGCAATCACAGATCTATGAGATCTCGTCCCTAGACGCATACATGCTAAGGCCTAGACAACGTCTAGGCAGCTAAAGTCGCTCTCATGCTAACCTAAAGGGAGCAACCAGAGGTTTGACTATAGTTGACCATCATCTGAAGCTTTCTGAAACTGTCTGAACTCTGAATCATGATGTCCCTGACACATCTGCCACTGTTCACTGATTTCTGAAATTGTTGAGTTAAATTGTTGATCATATAATGAAGTATTGTGCATGAAATTAGATGATCACCTAGAAGTTGTCAATACCATAGATGTATTGCAGATAACAAGAAGATTTGCTAGCGGGAAAAGATTGAATGTTTTCCATAACATGAACATGCAGATTGAACTTGTGTTTGCAGGTGACTAGGACATACATATAGATATGTCACTATGTTTTTGAAACAAGAGGTTAGCATGATTTGGCTTATTAGTATACATGAACAGTGTTTTGTCATGGTGCTTGACAATAACTTTGAATTGATGATTGAGATGTGCTTTGACTATAGATCTTTGTACAATAGCGAATTTGGACTTGATCTGATGTCTAATGATCTGATTTGACGATTGTTTATTTGCCCTGATATCTATGTTATGTGGGCATAATGAAGTATGTGATTATTCAGAAAAATGATTTTGTTTTGGCCTCCTTGTTCCTAGCACAATGGTTGAGATAATGATAGTTGTGATTCAACATGAAAATGGAACTTGCATGACTCATCCTTGATGTATGAATTTTCACTTAGTGACAGAAATGACTTATGTTATGATTATGAGAATGACTTGATAAAGCTCAGATTGATAATACATGGATGTAGAGATAATGCATGGTTGATAACAACTTGTTGGCATAATAAGAAATGAAGTCATGATTTGATATGAGCTCCACCTGTCTCCTGGTTGAAAGTATTAATACTATGATAATGATGACTTTGATAATGGTCGTGATATGGCTTCTAAACTTTGATGAGTTGACTTTGTTGTTGATGGTACAACATTGAGTTATGTAAGGTTGATTATGTTGGTTTAGCAAGGCATTATGCTTAGAGCATTGCAATCCAGATATGTATAGATTTGACAGTTATTTGATGAAGTCAGGATTATGAATTCCAAGGTATGGCTTTGATATTGATTATGGTTTCGGTTTTATATCTTGATAATCTACTTGTGACAAGTCATGAGCCTCTGGTGATCTGAATCAGAGGGAGATGGCTTCTGAAGGCCAGAATGATGTATCATGGCAATATGAATTGATTTCTAGAATTTGGGAAAGAAATTCCATATTGCAAAGCTATTGGAAAATGTTTTTGTATAATGAAAATACAAATCCTTAGATACTCTGATTTGAAGTTTAAATATGTTGTTGAACTTGATATGGCATCCAACAGTTGTTCGTAGCAATGATGTTCCATTTTGAACATCCATCCGTATATATATGATGTGCATAGAACCTGAATAAATTCATGATTGAGTTGCTTCACTCACATAGAGTTGCCATTGAACATGCTTTGAAATATCTGCATGAGGTGTTCTATTTTGAGAATGAGATATTTCTCCTA
The DNA here is from genome assembly GCA_000404065.3 of Pinus taeda. Lineage (NCBI taxonomy): Eukaryota > Viridiplantae > Streptophyta > Pinopsida > Pinales > Pinaceae > Pinus > Pinus taeda. The sequence goes on along the minus strand of APFE031696149.1, from coordinate 220,975 downwards.
TGATATGTGTCTACATAGATGTATTGTTGATATTCGAGATTGTTGCTGATAAGCACATTTGGATGTTGCTTTAGTATAAGATCTGATTTGATATCTTGGACGAGAGGTCCATAGCATGACCGAAGTTGATCATGATGTTGCTAGCATGGCTCGCTGTGAGGCAGGATGAAGAAGCTCCTTAGAGAGTTGTCTCAGCATGATCTTGATATGACATGGATACATTGAGATCCGATTAGCAGAAAGTCCCATATTTATAGTTGGGACCGAGATACTCTCATATATTGAGACAGTGCAGTTGTTCGAAACAAGCTCAGACTTGTGGTTGGCACCTCTTTGAGAGGGAGGATTATTATGGTATCCTTTTGTGATTTATATGTTTATTTATAATTTGACATGATATCTGATTTTATGCTCTCTATGAATGGGACACAATTGCTATTGAGACAAGCTAATACCAGATTCGAGTATGATGAGATCAACGATGATCGAGGACAGTGAGCCAACTCTTCCCCCTAATTGAGCTCCCAAGGTGAGGAATTGAGGGAGAAGAGCTCCTAGGGTTAAGGGAACTCTGGACAATAGGGCGTTACCCCTATCTGTTACCCATAGGATTGGAGAGTGTTGCTCCCCTATTTGGTCTTTGCAGAGTATACCACAGTTGGCAACATACCCACAAGCAGGCTAGCTTGTTGGGAATACCACTCCTCGTTTGGCCAATGCATTGAGAGTGTTCTTGGGGTGTACAACCCAAGTCGATTATGATGCAGGTGTTCTACCACATGACTATTCAGGGTCATCAATGGGAAGATTAGTAGGCAATAGGATGGGTTGACATAACTCAATATGATTCTCGGTTGAGGGTAAGCTCCTCGATGAAATTCCAAGGTCGAGGGTGTACTCCCCTTTGTGATGAGTTATCCTATTGCTCCCTGATGTGATTCCAGGTTGAGATATGCTCCCTAATGATATGCTCTCCAATGATGATTGATGATGATATTCCGGGTAGTTGCCCGCCGACAAAGATTCCAGATAGTAGCCTATGGATAGAGGGTAGTAGCTTGATCTCCCCTCCGGTAACAAATTCTTCTTCTTCTAGATCCCAGAATGTTCAGCATATGAGTACGCACAATCAGAAGATAAGTAGGAATAGGCAAAGGATAGATCGAGATGTACAATGATGATTTGTGATGATGAGACACTTGAAACGGACATGGCACGATGACTATATGACAAAGATGATTCATTATGACACTTGAAGATTCCAGAATGGCATATTGTTCGAGAAAACCAAAATCGACTTAAAGATCACCCAATTTGGTCAAGCGGAAGTTGAGTTATGAATTATTTTATTCATACATGTATTATGGAATGGGTCAGCCCTAACCACATCAGTAACTGCTTGGTTTAGTCTTAACCTCAAGTGAACCCTCAAGAAAGTCTATAAATAGAAGAGACCTCAAAATCATTTGAACACATCTTCTCTTCTCTTTTGTCTTGATTCGCACAGGTTCGACAGAAGGAGTTCATGCAAGGGTCTGAAATCACAGGTGTGAGGTTTGCTCTAAGTTAGGGTTTTTCTGGTTTCTAACGCTTGCACAGAACAGGGCATTCTGGTCCCTGAACGCTAGCACACAATGGTCATGAGAGCATCCAAAGAGCCTTGTACGCTGGCACAAAGGCTTATGGGAGCATCCAGGGCCTCATAGGCAGATCTGGAGGTGTTGGTCCCCAGACGCTCGCGCAGAGTGGCCCTAAGAGTGTCTAGGTTGTCCCAGGCGCACGCACAGTAACTTCAAGGGAGTGACCAAGGGTTTTTGAGTAGATATAATAAGTTGGTCCCCGGACGCATGCACAGAATGCAATGGGAGCATCTGGTATGCCATAGTCATTGGCACACAGTTCTCAGAGAGCGTCGAAGATTGTTATAGTCGCTCACACAGCTTCTCCTAACTGCATTTGAGACTTAGAGAAAATATTTCAGTATTTCGAAGTTTCCACTCAATGACAGTGGTGTTCAGTAGTGTTCGGCACAGTTACAGTGGTATACAACTATTGACATCAATTTGTGATAGCACATTACAACCATTAGTATGAAAGTTTTGATTTCTAGCACGATTAGATCTGTTTCATGGATATCATTATTGTTTTGCGACATAAATAAAGTTATGGATCATTGTACTCTCTTTTCGCTACATCATTTGATGATGATCTAAGAAGAAGAAGATTTGCAAGGGTTTTCCCCATAGTGGGTTTTGCCCTGGTCTCGGGCCAATCTTGGTGTCTCTATATGTGTGCATGCTTTCTTCTACTGTTCCGCTGCATTGATGATGATGATATTGTTTCTTTCTATATAATTTCATATGTTTATGTATAATGGTGTAGATATGAATAATATAATGATGATATGGGGTGAACTTAATGTATTAATGATGAAATGCAATTATCAAAGTAAAGAACAATGCCGCCCTAAGAAAAATTAACATTAGGTATATGCATGTATGTTATAGACCTAGTTTGGGTCACCTGGTTATTTGCAAACAAGGATGCTCAAATTATAAATCACTGTGGAAGTCATGATACATGATTTGTATGATTATATGTGCTTAATCTTGTATTGAGCAAGATGTGGCAAGGGGCATGGTTATTTGCAAACAAAGATGCTCAAATTATAAATGACTGTGGAAGTTATGATACATTATTTTTATGATTATATATGGTTAATCTTGCATTGAGAAGGATGTGACAAGGGATGTGGTTATTTGCAAACAATGAAGTTCAAATTATAAATGGTAGTAGAAGTCATTTCTCCAAAACCAAAATGATTATGGAAGCCATGCACAATCTTTGGTAAAATATGAATAAGTTAATTATGAAATTCATTTGATTATTTTGAACTATGAGATTGTGATGTGTGCAAGTCTTGGAACAAGGCCTTACCAATGAACCATCAGATGGGTATGAGCTCACAATCAGTACCTTAAGGTGAAGTGCAGAGTTTCAAAGTAGGGTAGATGATAAGCCATGGAAATTAGGGCATGGAGTCCTAAATCCATGAAAGATAAAGATGTGGAGTCTTGGATCTATAATAAAATGATTTGTGCGCAAAGTCCTAAATACATGAAAGATAAAGACATGGAGTCTTGGATCTATAATAAAAGGATTGGGACGTAGAGTCCTAAATATTTAAAAAATCAAGGTGTGGATCCTTGGAGTAGATCAGGGCGCAGAGTCCTCAATCTACTAAAGCACAGAGATGTATGCAATAGGGATGCAGAATCTCTATTCTCTAGAAGAAAAATACCAATCATGGGCAACTCATGGACGAATTTCCTTAATAAAATCTAATTTATGATAATTCTGGAGTAACTTTCTAAAAATAGAAAGTCATGTCTAGCATCTCAAGTATGACTATCCAAAAATAGTAAATCACCTTCAATTAATAGGTAATCAAGTATAGTTGAAAAAAACTCACTTAACTTATCATTAATCAATCCTAATAGTTCAATCTCGACTTAATCCTCAATATTATTAATATTATTATTATCTCTTATTAGACTATGATATTATTATTAAAAGGGAATTACAAGTCACCTTCATCCCTTCAATCACTTCACACGTCTCCTTGATGACTCCCATGGCTCTATGTAAATCTCTTTTTTAATAACACATTACACTCTCTTTTAAGCACTCATCAAAGAATGACATATTCATCTTACACTCATAAAGACATGTCATAAAAGATTCCTCTTACCTCCTCTTCAATGTATAAGTTACACTCTCCTTAACTAAGGCATGCATACCTCTCCTTAATGGCATGAGTTACACTCCTCTAAATGGAATACAAGGCATTCATATTCCTCCTTTATGACAAGAATTTGTTGCTCCTCCTATATATGTGTCTCATGTTTTCTCACTTAATAAGGGGGGAGGTGCATTGTGATACCAAGAGTTGGAGAGATTAAAAGAAAAGATTATGAGAGGGAGAGACTTGGAGAGTAGCTAGTTTCTTTTTAAATGAATTTGAAATTCGAAAACTAAATTACTAAGCAGCTCTACCTGGTGGAGCTAACCATGAGTGGTATTGGGAGGAAGTGAAACTTATCTTCCTCATATTGCCTTGTATATCTCTCTACTGATATATTTTGGTACTTCTTGTGAGTTCTTATAGCTCGAGGGTTCCAGGGGGAGAAGTTTTCCCTAGATATGGTTGGGTGGAAAACCGGATGGTTCCCAATGAATTGATTAAGATATGGGAGTTGGAGCATACTCTCATCTTTTTGGAGCTATACATATACATTGTCAGGTATATCTATCAATATTCTTGAAATTTTGGTTTATTATTATGTTTTAAAGTGTTGTAGAAAATTTAAATTTATTGGAAATTGTTGCTTTAAATTATTACAAAATTATGAATATTCAGAAAGCTATTTCTGAGCTAACCAACAATGAGTTAACAGTTTCATGGAAGCTATGTATGAGAATGTACATGCAGGAGGGTTAAAACAAGAATGTGTTGCCAAAGTTTTTAAGTTCAATTTATAATGATTTTTTGTCCATAGCACATTGCCATGAGTTTGATGAAAATATCATATTAGCATAAATTTGGGTTTTCTTTCTCCATGTACAGATGTGGATGAAATTTGCACACTAAGTGTTTGATAAAAGTGCTAAATGAGAGTAGGATTTTTTTTGTTGTTGTTTTAAAGAATCACATTTCGGGGAATTTATATTGCGATTCAACTCAACATTAGGGGCTATCCATACCAAAAAGCCATGTAGCCCCCACTATGATTCCAACAGCCAGGTTTTCAAACTTTGATTCTCTAATCTGGGAGATTTTGCTTTGTTGTTCTCTATTTGGAATGTCTAATGTTTGGTTTTGCTGAATTTTTCTTCATCTTGGATTTACCTGGTGATCTATATTGATGACACTAACCTAGTTCATACACTTATAAATTATTGTTTTAAAGTGTCAATGGTTGTAGATTGCATGCTTGCAAAGGATTTGACAAAATGCCCCAATGGTTGTAGATTGTATGCTTGCAAAGTGTTTGTCAAAAAACCTCAATGGTTGTAGATTGCATGCTTGCGAAGTGTTTTTCAAAAGGCCTCAATTGTTGTAGCTTTTGTGCGTATAAATTGTTAGAGTAAATGTCCTACTCACTGTAACTTTTATGTACTAGAAATTTATGAATAGATGTAACTTCCTGTGTTTGCAAGATTTTGTATGAATGTGAAAATTAATTTAATAATTTGTTGTAGTGTGAAGAGAGAATAGGACAATTATTATTTTTATTATCTGAAGATATCATGAAAAAAAATAGGTTGTTGGAAACAATTTTAGAGTAACCGATTTTGTAGGATTTAATTACTTGTGCAAGTGAGCGTTACAAGTTGTCCAAACTGCATGTATTCATAGATGCAGTCTTATGCTTGAGTAGTTGTAGCAAACAACTAATTGTGCCTAATTTTGGCAATTCCATTGTTTTACTTGGCACTTTTTGAAGAATAATATGCTTCTAGACTGGTAACAGTAGTTGCTCTCGCTGCAACATTCATTCTACAATCATGATTGAAGCATTGCCTTAATAATTAATATTGAGAATTTTTAAATGATGAATTTGGAAATCTTTTTGGGTTTAATATATTTTGTGGTTCCATTTCATAAACATGTCATATGTATTATATTTACTGATGAAGAGAGGCATATTCTACCCTCAATTAGCTTGCTATAGGTAGGTTAAAACTCATACACTTATATGTGATTTTTGTAATGGAAGCATGATATTTTTGTAGTTATGATATCAAGAGTCAATAGGTGGATCTTATTTAGCATAATCTAGGAAATCAAATAGGTTGATCTAGCTTAATGTTCACACATGGCATTATGGTGGAATTTATTTCTAGTCTTATGTAGAGCTCATGTATAAGTATGAAAAGAGCACATGCTATCATCTTTAAACTTGAAAGGAAATGTGTTTCGGAATTGGTTTTAAGGGAAAGTTATCCCTAACTTCTTATGTGATATTCTTATATTTAAATAGATGAAAGGACATGATCACATGATAACTAAGTTCGTAATGCTCAAATATTAAATTGAGTATTAGTGATTAATGTGACCTCTACTTCTCTATATTATTGATGGTTGGTAAGGTGGGACCTTAAATTGGGTCAGGCCTGGAACGATGCCCTGAGATTGATGCAACTAAAAATAAAAGAAAAAGCATAATTTGGCCACTCTCAACAGGAAATGTACCACAAAATGCAAAAGATAGTTGGGACATATAAATTTAGCACATGGGCAAAAGCCAAGCATGAGCTCTACCCCTTATCCATGGCCATCACCCCGGTTCTTATGGGCCCTAGATGAGCCTCGTCCATCATTAATGAACCCATGATTGTCCCAACCCCTGGTGGGCAATGAATTGTGCAACCTTAATGGGGTATTTATTGCTATATATTACACAACATGCTCTCATCCCCTAGAACCCTAAGCAATTATGAAGAAAATTCAATCAAAGGCAAAGGCATATGAAGAGGGGTGGAAAAACAAAGTGTAGAAATTTTTGTTTTCCCACCCCGGTTTTCAGTTTCTCCTTCTTTCTCCCATATAGTTAAATGCCCTTTCCCATAACGATACATTTAACAACTGAAAAAATAATTTTTTTTCTCTGAAAACACAAATTCTATAAATTTTACAGAATGCTGGAAATTGCAGAAATAAAAATCATCAGCAACAAACAGCGATTAAAAGACTTTTAAACACAGAGATTTTTGGTCAATGTGACCCTGGAAAAACCCCCTACAACTCTTGGGGAAAACCAGTTTGAGAGCTCTTCTTTATTTCAGGAAAATGCCTTTTTTACAGTGAGAAATTTCAGCAAAATCAGCAAGCAAATTTCCAACTTATCTCGATTTCTAAGCCTCACAGCGCACTGGAAATTTCCCAACAGCAACACAATGTTGTACGGCTACTGTACGGAAAGTGCGGACGACTGTACAAACAGTACGGACAGGCTGTACAGCCGGTACGGACAGACTGTATGGACCTCGATTTTTGTGCAGAAAATCAGCTGCCTCGATTTCTGTGTAAAAACAAATCTGCCTTCTACTGTTTTCTCCGCAAAAATCTGTCTTATACTGCTTGCTCATTCAACTGTAAGGATTTGCTTAAATGTTGCCTTGGTATGTGTGCCAAGCTGTTGTCTCCTTCTCCTCCTTGTCCAGAAATCTCCCTTGCTCTCTTGCTCTCTCTCTCTCTCAATCTGCTCATGAAAGAATTAATGATCTTTTCCTCCTTTTCCTCCCTTAATCCAACCCTAGGTGACTTTCGGGTGATCCCTAAATCCAATGGCTGAAATAGATTTAGATCTATGGCTGAGATTAAATGCACATTTAAATCTCACTTTCTATTTTTTATTTCACCCCACTTTAATAAAGACCCACTTAGTCATTTATTTCCAAAGTCACTTTTCCTTTCTAATTTTACATTGAATTTATTAAAGTCACTTTAAAATTAGACTTTAATAACTTTATCATTTAAAGTCACTTTTAAATTAGATTTAACTTTATAAAATTATAAAGTCACTTTAGGAGAAAAATTAAATTCTTTTTGACACTTTTCCCTAGGCCAAAGATCAAAGCCTTAGAAAACCCCCTGTCCTCCGGTACCAAATTCAACACTCCCTCTTACCGAGGAAGGTGTTCCTCACCACACCCATCTTGTCTCTGAAGTGAACATGCTTGCCCCGTGGTAAGGCTTTGGTAAGAATGTCTGCTACCTGCTCATCAGTGGAAATATACTCAAGCTTCACAGCTCCCTTCTGAACATAGTCTCTGATGAAATGATATCTGATCCCGATATGCTTTGACCTTTCATGAAATACTGGATTCTCCGTGAGTTTAATGCAACTCTGATTATCACAGTAGATCACTGAAGGTCTCAACGGCTGACCAAATAAGCCAAAAAACATCTTGCGAAGCCAGATGGCCTCACAACTAGCTAGGCTGGCTCTGCCATATACTCTGCTTCTGCTGAACTCAGTGCTACTGACTGCTGCTTCCGGCTGAACCATGACACTACTGCTGAACCCAACCCAAAACAACACCCTAAAGTGCTCTTCCTATCAGAAGCACAACCTGCCCAATCAGAATCAGTGTATCCTACCAATCTCACTCCATCTCCCTGCCTGTAGTCCAGACCATAATCCACTGTCCCCTGCAAGTACCGCAAAATGTGTTTTGCAGCCACCAGTGAACCTTCCTAGGCTCACACATAAACTGACTCATCGTGTTGACTGCAAAACAGATATCTGGTCTAGTGTTGACCAAATACATCAAGGAACCAATCAGTTGCTTGTACAATGTGGGATCCACAAACTCGGAATCCGAAGCATGAAGCTTCTTCCAGTTGGTGATCATCGGTGTCGCCATGGGTCTACAATCCTCCATGTGGAATCTGCTAAGGATGTCCACAATATCCTTCCCCTGCCCTAGGAAGAAATGCCCCTCCTCCTGCCACACCTCCAAACCCAAAAAGTAATGCATCATGTCCTTCATCTCAAACTCCGTCGCAAGATCTCCTTGCAGTGCTCTATGAGTCTCTCTGCACCTGTAATGACCAAGTCATCCACATACAGCACCAGAATGAAAGGCTCCTCACCAATCACAATAAAGTAAAGGTTCAGATCTGCCTCACTCTTTGTGAAACCCATCCCCTGCAAATATGTATCTATCCTGGAGTACCAAGCTCTGGGAGCTTGCTTCAGGCCATAAAGGGCCTTCTTCAATCTGCACACATGGAACTCCTTCCCATGCACCTCAAAGCCCTGTGGCTGCTCAATGTACACCTCCTCTTGTATGAAGCCATTGAGAAATGCGGTTTTCACATCCATCTGGTGGATCTTCCAACCCATCTCTGCTGCTATTGATATAATGGAGCGAATCGAAGTATATCAAGCCACGGGAGCAAAGGTCTCCTCATAATCAACTCCCTCTACCTGGGAGAACCCTCTAGCCACAAACCTCGCTTTGAATTTCTCAATGCTGCC
>APFE031696149.1:173080-199541 GCA_000404065.3 Pinus taeda | reverse complement strand
ATGGGCATTGCTCTTTCCTCTCACATGAGGAATGCAATGGTCTTTGATTCCGTCTAGAATCAACCTCTTACCCTTGTTGTTCTATTTATTATAAGCAGCCAACTGAGTAGCATCAGTAGGCACAACAACAGGGGTCTGTGTGGTATGCACCATGATATCCCAGACTTCTACCTCCTCAAAGATACTCTGCATTCTCTCTTTCCAAACGTTGTAATTTGTATGCCCATCCAACCTATCCTCCACCCTCAATCCCAATGACATCCTGCTGTCCTAAAACTGAAAAATAGCACTGTTGTAGTAAAGATAAAACTGATGTTTCTGAAAAATCAGCTTGCTGGAATTTTCTGAGTGAAAAATCAGCAGCTGTAATTTTTCCCTTTCGCTGTCCCAAACTGCTCTTCAGCACTCAAGCTCTGATACCATGTAGAAATTTATGTTTTCCCACCCCGGTTTTCAGTTTCTCCTTATTTCTCCCATATAGTTAAATGTCCTTTCCCATAACCATACATTTAACAACTGAAAAAATAATTTTTTTTCTCTGAAAACACAAATTCTGGAAATTTTACAGAATCCTGGAAATTGCAGAAATAAAAATCAGCAGTAACAAACAGCCATTAAAACACTTTTAAACACAGAGATTTTTGGTCAATGTGACCTTGGAAAAACCCCTACAACTCTTGGGGAAAACCAGTTTGAGAGTTCTTCTTTATTTATGGAAAATGTCTTTTTTACAGTGAGAAATTTCAGCAAAATTAGCAAGCAAATTTCCAACTTATCTCGATTTCTGAGCCTCACAACCCACTAGAAATTTCCCAACAGCAACACAATGTTGTACGGCTACTGTACGGTCGGTACAGATGGTACAGACAGACTGTATGGACGGTATGGACAGACTGTACGGACCTCGATTTTTGTGCAGAAAATCAGCTGCCTCGATTTCTGTGCAAAAACAAATTTGCCTTTTACTGTTTGCTCAGCAAAAATCTGCCTTTTACTGCTTGCTCATTCAGCTGTAAGGATTTACTTAAATGCTGCCTTGGTATGTGTGCCAAGTTGCTGCCTCTTCCTCCTTGTCCAAAAACCTCCCTTGCTCTCTTGCTCCCTCTCTCTCTGAATCTGCTCATGAAAGAATGAATGATCTTTTCCTCTTTTTCCTCCCTTAATCCAACCCTAAGTGACTTTTGGGTGATCCCTAAATCCAATGGCTGAAATAGATTTAGATCTATGGCTGAGATTAAATGCACATTTAATCTCTTTTCTATTTTTTAATTCACCCCACTTTAATAAAGACCACTATATTTATTTCCAAGTCCTTTTCCTTTCTAATTTTTTTCATTGACTTTATAAAAGTCACTTTAAAATTGACTTTATAACTTTATCACTTAAAGTCACTTTTAAATTAGATTTAACATTATAAAAATTATAAAGTCACTTTAGGAGAAAAATTAAATTCTTTTGGACACTTTTCCTTAGGCCAAAGATCAAAGCCTTAAGGAACCCCCTGTCCTCCGATACCAAATTTCAACACAAAGGTCAGGGTAACTCATGTACCATGATTTTCTCCCTCCTACACTCATATACCCAGGTGTGGGCTTCCCTTATTATAGCTACCCTTGTACCATGACATGTGGTATGGATAATTCCCCTAACCCCCACTCCGTTCCATCACCATATCATTGCCACCTACCACTTGGGGGATGTACCATGGACATGTCACCCTCTTTAAAGGTTGAACCACCTAATAAAGTCCTTGATTAGCCCCCTTATTGAGCTTAGAGATATTTGCACATGCCAAAGCCCACTATGGAAGTGGCAGGCCACCATGAAGTGCCCCATTGGTTTCATGACTTGTAAGCTCTTTTACTTGAATATTCTAATGATTTGTTGTAATGGAGGGCAAGGGGACGCATTGAATCTTATGTAAGATTGTAGGTGGGTCTCCATTTGGGGCTTGGTCTCCCTATACGAGGTCCGAGCCCTCCAAAGACCCACATTGGCACTTGTAGGGTGAGCATTGAGAGCTATGGGCTTCCACCATAGTAAAGAGTACTTCATGGATCCCCAACACCACTCATTCATTGTTTGTGTTCCACCTTTTGGATGAGGATGATGCACCTAGTTCACCATGCCTAGTCGGCTCCACACTTGCACCATACACTTGGCAGATAATCTGGGGTCCAGATGAGGGCTTATGTCATCATCCTAGCCCTTACAGATGGTTTACAAGCATTTTCGATCCACTTGGAGACCGAAGAGGATGTCCTTGTGCCCCCCACACCCACTTGGAGCACCACAAGTATTTGCTTGGAAAACAACTACAAGGGGCAAACCCATTGCCCACTATGCTTGAGGTCCATTCTCACATTTTGGTACCCTTTGGACTTCATTAGGCCTCCTCAAAGGCCCAACGACTCACTTTATTGACCATTCTACCCTCTTGAGAGGCTCATTCTTATGTTATTGAGCTATTTTGGTGGGCTTGTCACCAAGGGATGTTAATATTGCACATTATTTTATTATTTGGGGCTCAATTAGGCCAAATTAGGCATATCAAACTCACGATTGATTGTATAAATACAAGTGAGGTGATTCTTTTGATCATCATCTCTTGGATTGGATTAGTGTTTCTTATGAGATTTCCGCACTTTTTGTTGGGATGAAATTTTGGAGATTTTCTTGATGCACTATGATGTTTGGATTTCTCTATTGTCTTTGGAGCTTCTCTAATGCGAAGTTGATAAATGGATATACTCTCTCTCTCTCTCATGTAAGTCGAAATTTTGATACTATTCTTGGTTTCTTACTGGTTAGTTGCACGTATATTTTTATTTTTATTCTTGTATGGGTTAAATGTAATGCGAAATTCTTCTGGGACCTTGAATAAGTGATTAAATGCATGCATTGACCTTTGAGGGATTGGGTGAATGCTCCTAGAGGCACCTCTTAGGTTAAAGACCTCGAAAGTTAGTCTCTTTCGCAAATTTGAAGTATAAATATCTATTGATCTAGTTGTTTCCCTTGGAGAGGCTAGCAAAGATCAATTAGGGCTCCTTGGATAATGAAATTTCATGATTTATGTGTATCTTGATTCCATTAATCCCAAGCAATAAGGCACTAATCCTCGTATCCCTTTGGTGGTCAAAATAACATTTCTTTTCTTCATTTCTTCTAATTCTAAGCCTAACCCCAGTAGGTCTCCTAGAGCATCACACTAAATCATTTGTAGCCATCCAAAACCCTTGAAAATTGGTCCACTACTGCGTTGTAGTTTGCTCAAGAGGTCATCCAAATCTCAACAATTCCGACAGTGGAATCCCGAGATATAGCAAGCCCTATCCACATGACCATTTCTTGCCCTAGGTTGATTTTGGGTTAGTGACCTTATTAGGATCATTGCACCCAAATCTCAATCCTCTTCTCTTCCCTATATAGGTCAAGCCGCTTCTTGGTTGATCAACTCCATACCCTTGACCTAATTTTTGATCCACTTGGTCGACATGGTCCCGCAACTTTACAACTCCAACTCCACAAAGATCACATAAAAATCAAGTCTCCATAAGGATTTCTAGGCCTAGGAATCATCTTTACAAGGTACATTCCCAAACCCTAGCCTCGAGAATCCTCTTAGCCCTTCATAGAGAACCTATCACCTTGCTTTCCAAGCAAGAAAGCCACACAATTGAGTCTCTCTTACGAATAGGCCTTGGGAATCACTCTTTATCCTCTTATTGATGTATTCATCTAGTGATTTCCCTTTATATCAGGTCTCCTCCCATTGTGAAAGTCTGTAAAGAGAAGGGAGCCTTAGCTAAGGTGACAAATTACAATGGGTTATCGCTCCATGTTAGCCTTGACCTAGTAGTTTCCCTATAGAATCCCCTCATAGGACTCCTGCTAGTTTGAGCGGTAACATTTTTGGTGTTGTCGCCAGGAAAATGAGACATGTGCCTTATTTCCCTTACGACATCATTGACATATCTTTCTTGGCGACTCCACTGGAAGAACAAAGCCCTAGTTCTTCATTGAACTTCAAATTTAATGCTTGTAGGTTGGAGCAAGCATCTATCAAGGCATTTTAATTCATCGTGGCTACTCCATTTTGATCCTTATATGAAAAATCATGAAAAATGGACTATTGTCAAAGAGAAACTACCCTTGGCTCGCCATTTGCGAAACTTAATGATCAAGATCTTCAAGAACTACAAAAGAATGTGGACAAATATGTTGAGTTTTATGAAGATTTATTGATAAACATGGATAAGGAATTCATGCTCAAGTTCCATAAGTCAACACAAAAACAACTCTACATAATGATGTGTGCCTATGAGAAGGATCCTACTCATCTCTTTGACTTTGCTGGCCTAACCTCTGCTTTCAATACTCTGACTAACCTAATCAATGAAAAATACTATAATTAGTCGCAAAGCCCCACACAATGTAGTCAATTGGATGATCAAGGTGACATTAAAGAAAGTTCAAGTGTGAAAGACCATCATGAAAGTGACAAATATATGAAAGAAGGGGATCCATCTAGAGAAGATCATGACACATAGAGGACCTTCAAGATACATACCTAAGGATTGAGAATGTGCATGACATATGTGAGAGCCCCATTGAAGATCATAAGGATGAACATGATGAAATGGAGGCTTACATTCAAGAAAAGGGGTTTGAACTTTGAAAATATGAGTATTGTAGCTTACTGTGAAGATGATATTTCTCATTTCTTATGCATTAATGAGGGAAAATGGGATGTGGGCAGCCATTATTTTGACAGTGACCCTATTTATGACACTGACACAAAAAATGAGGTTGAAATTGATTCTCCTTTTCTCCAAAACATTATTCATAATGATATCCCTACTCACACCATCGAAAGGGAGGATTGTGGTTTTCCCTCACATGAAGAAGGTTTATTGGAAATGACAGACCCTGTCTATGACACCGATGAGACACTGATGAAGGCCTTGTTTTCCCATAACTTCCCTAGGATCTCGATAGCATAGCTACATTATCCCTGAGCCCGCACCTTGCCCTTTCTCACATTAGCACCATCATTGATTATCCTTTGTCTCCTCCTAGGTGTTATATTGAGGAAGATCTATCCATTAATTGTATCCCTCCTCCCACCTCGTATCCTCAGGATTCTGAATATGATCATCATGAGCAACCTGCTTGTTGTGTCTCCCCTTGTCACTAGTCTCCCTTTCCTCCCAATCATGACCCTATGGTGGTCATAAAACATGACATTAATGATGGGGACCATAATGGGGATGATATGCCTAAGGTTTCCGTCCACCAGAGGTTTATGAGCTTAATTGTTGATATCTCTATATTTTGGTTGGAGGAAAGGATCTTGTGGTATAGATTGCATCCCTTGGCTCCCTCTTTACATGCTCACTTCATTTTCTCGCCTCCTGCCCTTGTGACCTTTCATGTTGTCATTCCTACCCCTTCCATCTATTGCATGACTGAGCATAAGGGCAGTTGCTTTCATATTGACTAGATGATATGCTAGTTACATTGGGTCTATGATTACACTTAGTATTTGGATGATCTAACATGCATGTTAGGGTAGGATGCATTGCATGCTCATTTTTCTCATTATAACTAACATCATATGATATTTTCATGATAGATTAGATGCATTTAGATTAAATTTGCATTTTACTTTCTTGTTGATTTTTATGGCCTAAAACTAAGCATGGGTGATCATAAGACACCACAAAAACATGTTGCCTCGTGTATTTGGTCTATACAGGTAACAGGTCTACAGTACCAAGAGATTGTTGGTGTTCTCATGACCTCCCATTCGAGTCGGTTCAAGCACCTCTCCGAGAGCTCATGTCCTAGTTTGAGCCAGATGTTACCCACCACCTGTTGGTAGTGTATATAGGAGAAATTTTTTCTCCTAGATGGTCCTCAGTTGGCAGCTAGTAGCCCCTTGCAGCCACTAGATAGCTCGATGTGTCATTATCTTTGCCACCTAAGCTAGCCATGTGGTTTCACGCCCACTTGTTATGATTATATGTTTGCAGGTAGGCTTCCTGACCCTGAAGGTATGGTTTTTCATTGGTATAGTTGAGTAATTTTCCTTACTTGTCATGGGCACTTTTGGCCATGGATTAGCGAGGGGATTCGGCGGAAAGAGTGGGATAGGTCTGTACTCTTGTGTTAAATTATGGTATGTTCTATGCTTAGAACAGTTTACTTCAAATCTTCTTATTAACCACTATTTAGCAATCACATAAACATAAAGTAAAGTGCAGATAGAACATTAAAAGATCGACAAAAAATAAGCCAAGATAAGAGACACCAGATGTGGCGGCTAGCCAGGGACAAACCCCAATGTGGGAAAACCCTTTGATCAATTCTTCTTTAATCTTCAATAGTTCAGCAAAGAGAGAAATAGTACAATATATCAGATCTATAACTTTTATGACCACAGTAAAAGCTGCCCTAACCAGCAGTTGCAAAGTGGATCAAATGATTCACAAATAATCTAGGATCAACCTTAGTCAACCCAACCTTCAACAGAGATGAAGGACAACCCGAAACAGCTCAAGAAACATGGTCAAATCTGGTCAACGTTCAGGCAGCCCTGCGGTCACCCCTAACCAAATTTACGCTAGTCACTTCGTGGTTAGTTTAGCCCTCCAAACAGCTGATCTGAATTGCGGCTTGCTTGAGGGTGACTCCCCATAGAAGGCCGCAGTCAAAGGAAGCTTCACGCTGGTCTACGCTGCCCTGGCTGCACCCTAAATAGACCTACGTCCCTTCCTTTTGTTGCATCCTCCTCCTATGGCTGCGTCCTTCTTCTTTCCCTAGTTTCTCCTTTGTTAACCCAAACAAGAAAGGAGAGTGAGAGAGAAAAAGAGATGATGAGATGGATGAGATAATGACTCAACCTCTCCTCTATTTATATGCAACACTGGGCATGTGTGCCACACACTTAACTGTTGGCCGACCTTGACAATTTGTCAAGTAATTAGAAATAAATTCATATCTCCATAAATACTCGTTAGAATAAGATGATCTTTAGATCAATCCTACACCTCTCGATGAGAGGAATCTAGGAAAAATATCAACTGCCATAAATAAGGTGACCCAGAGTTTGGCCCTAGTTTCCAATTTTAACACTCCCTCTCAACTAGGGACAACTCCATATGCTGATCTGTCAGACCATCGGTACTATCTCTGCCATCAAATGCACTGCCATGCACTGCTCGGCTCTGCTCTGCTTTGTTCAACTATGAAGAAGAAGAAATGATCGAGGATGTATCATACCATCCTCCACTGACCCAAAGTCAGTCTCAGAGTGTGTCATACCACTCTCACTGAGCCCAGATCAGTATCATTGATCCCAGATCAATGGAGGTCATCCTAGCATAGGGAGTACAGTAGATACAACAATGCGTCCATCAATAGTACTACTAATGGTCCTTAACCCCATTTCCTTACTCATTGATCAGATGAGAGGTACTTCCCATGAGTCCCAGACTGCATGGGTAGGATGCCTCAACAGGAGAACTAATCATCCTGTCCCAAAGTCGCCACGGGGTATCACAAGGGAAGGTTGAACCTTTCACCCTGTACATAGCGCACCACCAGGGGAGGGTGAGTCGCCCTGTGGTCGTATGTCGCTACAAGAAGTACTCCACGCCCCCTGGAGCTCCCAGAGCTCAATGTATGCATCATACATGACCCTCATAAGAGGGTCTCTAAATGATAAAATTGGCAACTAGGGCCAAACTCCATAAGGATCACCTTATTCATGGCTGATAATATTTTATCTAGATTCCTCTCGTCGAGAGGTGTAGGATTGATCTAAAGATCATCCGATTCCGATATGTATTTGTGGAGATATGAATTTATTTTGATTATGGACAAATTGTCAAAGTCAGCCAGCAACTTATGTAGGCTTAGAAGCCCAACAAACACATCTAGTCATCATCAACATTTGCATATAAAATTATAAATACAAGATGTCTCCTTCTCATTTGGACACGCACTTCTCATCCATCTCTCTCTCTTCTGCGCAGAAAAGAGTCTCTCTCTCTCTCTTGCGCAGATAGGTCTCTCTCTCACACGTGGGAAGGAAGGATGCGGTTTTCTAAGGGTTTACAAACTACAGATTGGAAATTTGACTAGCGTTGACCGGCATTCTCTCTCTCTTGATTGCGTAGTAGGTGAAGCTGACTCACCTTGGAAATCTGCAATTTTTGGGCACAAGAATCGAGGTGATCTGACCTCCGGTTTGGAAGATATTGACTGCGCTAGTTTAGGGCTGATGTCGATGATGCTGATGCCGATGTCGCTGATCTAGGGTTTGCTGCTGCTGATATAAATCAGATTTTTGTACTATTTCTCTCTGCTGAATTATTGAAGATAAAAGAAGATTTGATCAAAGGGTTTCTCCATATTGGGGTTTGTCCCTGGCTAGCCGCCACATCTTGTGTCTCTTGTCTTGGCTTGTTTTTTGTTGATCGTTTAATGTTCTATCTGCACTTTACTTGTGTACATGTGATTGCTAATCGGTGGATAATAATATGAAAGATAAGTAAACTGCTCTAAGCATAGAACATACCATAATTTAACATGGTATCAGAGCTGAAGTGAAGACAAATCCCAAGCAAGAGTAAGAGCAATCACCAAAGAGAAGGTTAGCAAGGCTATCTAAAAAGAACTATGGGGTCCTCAACACTCTTTCCCGCCGAAGACAAGCTCCGTGAGAAGTCTGACTATCACGGATGGAAGATGTCTCTCGATCTGACTTTAGAAGATCAAAAAGTGTTGGACCATGTGAGAGGCAATATTGTTGAGCCTCCATCAAATGCATCCGCTGCTGCCAGGAACAAATGGAAATCCGGAGAAGTCAAAGCAAAGAAGAAACAATTCCGAGGCTAAATCCAAAGGAAAGGTTGGACCAAAGGGTGGCAAAAAAGGATGATGTTACCATTGCAATAAACCAGGTCACTATGCAAGGGAGTGCCCTAATAAAAGGAACTCACACCGGGATGATGATCAAAATCCCTTTCAAGGCAATCAAAGAAATGGCAGGTCAAATGGCCGAGGTAAAAAGAGTGTTGGAAATCAAGGAAGAGGACAACCATTCAAGAAGGCAAGAAATTCCAGGTATGAATCTAACACTGTTGACAATAAGCAGGATGAATATTATCTACCAGCTGCTCTATCTACCTCTGCTCCTCTGGACTCACTGGGAAATTGGCTTATTGATAGTGGTGCCTCAAGGCACTTCACTGGTTAATCTAATAGAGAAAGAAACCAACCTGGAAATTGTCCTTGGAGATAATATGAAATATCCCGTGAAAGGTGAAGGCAATGTCTCTGCAGGATGTATTATATGTACCTGATCTCAAAAAGAACCTGGTGTCCATTTCGGCAATGGAAGACAAAGGCTACAAGGTGGCTTTCGGCGATGGCTAGGTACGTGTATGGAAAAACAATATTAAAGATGCCTTCACTCTTGGGTTTCGAATTGATTCATTATATCAGGTCGGAGGAAGTCCGCTAGGTGTCATGTCTTGTGACACATCTCTTCAATCCAAACTATGGCATCGGAGGTTTGCTCACCTTCATTATAAAGCTCTACCTGATGTAAGAAAAATGGTGACCGGGATGCCCGAGTTCAGATTAGAGCAAGAAGGTGTATGTCTCGGATGTGTCGAAGGAAAGCTAAAAAGGGGACCATTCCCCTCAAGCCAAAGCAAGACCTCCAATATATTGCAGTTAGTTCACTCAGACATATCTAGTATGATGCCTGTGAACTCCTTGGGAGGATATTCATATCACCTCACTTTTACAGATGACTATTCTCACAAGACTTGACTATACTTCTTGAAAAAAGAAGAATGAAGTGTTCTCCTGGTTTCGACACTTCAAAGCCTTAATCGAGAATCAAACCGAAATGAAGATCAAGATCTTAAGGACTGATAATGGCACTGAATATGAATCTAATGAGTTTCATGATTTTTGTAAAGAGGCTGGCATTAAAAGGGAGACTACTCCTGAGCAAAATGGTGTGGCAGAAAGGAAGAACCATACGATCATGGAAGTTGTTCATGCTATGCTTCATGATCAAAGACTTCTGAAGTTTCTATGGGCCGAAGCTGCAAACACCGTCGTATATGTACAAAACCGATGCCCCCATCAAGCATTGGGTTCCAAAACTCCTGACAAAATGTTCACCGGTAAGAAACCTGATGTATCTCATTTTAGAATTTTTGGAAACCCTATAGATTTTCATGTGCCGAAAGGAAAAAGGAATAAATTGGGTGCATCTGGAAAGAAAGGAATCTTCATGGGCTATAGTGAAAATACTAAGGGCTATAGTGTTGGCATTATGACACAAGTTTGGCACTATGACACAAGTGTTGTCCTTTATGGCAACTCACTCAAATGACAGATCACAGTTCAGGCTCACAGAATGAAAGAAAAAGAGGTATATGCAAGTTTACCTTGACAAAGCCGCGTATACACGCGGGTTCTCCGACCAAAAGGCGCGTGTGCGTATACACGCACTTTCACGCAAGGAAAAGCGCGTACATGTTGGAAAACTTGGTTTTGGTCTGTGGTATTCGGTCCCTAGTATTTTGACCCGTGGTATTGATCCAAGGTATCTTGACCGAAGTATTGACCCCACGCATTTGGTCCAAGGTATTGCTTCTAAGTGGTTTTGGACCATGGTATTGAGTAAGGCCTGAGACTATAAAAGGAGGAGATCATTAGGCAAAAGCACTCAGGAATTGAATATCTTATGAAAGGGAAGATCTAAAATACTAGTCATTGGGTTATGGTGCATAGCTAGATCTGAATCAAGGAGGAACCTGAGCGCTTGAAGAAGGATAAGTTCTATTGATGGGTCAAGATCTTAAGGCTTGAAGAGAAGTATCTTTGTGTGGTTTTGATCTTTTACAATTGGCACATGTCTTGATTTGTAAATCTGATAATTTGGGTATAACTAATGTCTGAATAGTTGAAAAGGGTAAATTATCTTTTACAGATCTGTACACAGGTTCAGTAAAGCAAAGGCACGTATACACGCTGGTTCAGCAATTCA
The DNA here is from genome assembly GCA_000404065.3 of Pinus taeda. Lineage (NCBI taxonomy): Eukaryota > Viridiplantae > Streptophyta > Pinopsida > Pinales > Pinaceae > Pinus > Pinus taeda. The sequence goes on along the minus strand of APFE031696149.1, from coordinate 188,461 downwards.
AAACAACGTATACGCAAGTTTTCCTTCATGTAGCAGCATATGCACGCAGGTTCTACATATTGAAGTAGCGTACGTCTCATAAAATATGTTTTAGCTACTTCTGTTTATTGTTACAGTGTTCTAGGTTCTGGTTGGGTTCTGGTACTATTACTGTATTCTGGTTACAGCATTCAGAGGAGATTGTTTGATTCAGTTTTGGTTAGTGCAAAGGAGATTGATTGATGCAGGATATATTTTGATGCTATTGATGGATCCAGTCTGAAAATTTATAAAACGTGGTCCCTGGAAGAAAAGAGAAGGTTGTAGTCTTCTGTAGGTCAGCACCTACATACTAGTACATCAGCTAGTACAAGAGTTAAGGGGGTTGTAGCTCCCTTCTAGGAGAAGCTGGAGAATGAGAGAAGGTTGTAGCCTTCTGCAGGTAGAAGCCTGCATACTGGTATAAGACTGCACCAGTACAGAAATATTGTAAAAAGAAGTTTCTTATTAAAAGTAGAGACGAATTGCAGCAGGTGGTTTTCACCCACATTGGGTTTCCACCTTATATCTTGTGTTCTTGTGTGTGATTGTTTGCTCTGTTTTTACTGTACCTGTTACTGCTTATATGGTTCTGATACACAGATTAAAGATCAACTAACTAAATGATAAGTTTACAAGGTGTACGCTGGTTGCTCTAATCACAGTTGCGTACATACGCAAGTTTCATTAACTGAAGTAGTGTATATAAATTTGTTTATGGAAATGAAATATTGTTAAGTTGCTAATACTGATTCACCCCCCCTCTCAGTATTATTTCCAACATATAGAATCTATGTAGCCGGTCAAAGGGAAGTCGTGATTAGTCATGATGTCACCTTTGACGAAGATATGGCTCTCAGCAAGGTGAACAATCTTCCTACAGTGAGGAGCTCTCAAGAAGCTGACACCAAGGAACCGAAAGAAAAAGATGATGGAACAATGCTCGATGTGGAAGAACCCATGAATCTTATTGATCCTCCTCCACCTAAGCCTTCCTCTTCTAGGAAGAGGCCTTCACAAGGATGGAAACTACATCAGATGGATGTTAAGACCGCGTTCTTACATGGTTCAATCAAAGAAGAGGTTTACGTGGAGCGACCCGAAGGATTTGAGATTTATGATAAAAAATCTCATGTGTGCAGGTTGAAAAAAGCCCTCTATGGGCTGAAGCAAGCACCCCGAGCATGGTAATGAGAGGATCGATAGCTACTTGATAAAGTTGGGATTCACTAGGAGTGAAGCTGATCCAAACCTTTACTTTAAGGTTGAAGATGACAAACCTCTCACACTGGTACTGTATGTTGACGACCTCTTTCTAACAGGTGCAGACCCTCTCATTCACAAATGTAAGAGGGAGTTGGCTTCTGAATTTGAAATGAAGGACCTAGGACTGATGCACTATTTCCTAGGACTTGAAGTTTGGCAGAAGCCAGGGGAAATTTTCCTATCTCAAGGAAAATATGTGGTGAAGATATTGGAAAGATTCGGTATGGTGGACTGCAAGCCCATAACTACCCTGATGGAGCTTGACTTCAAAAAGTTAAGCGGTAGTGTTGCTAGACCTTTTTTACGAAATGCCACCGAGTATGGTCAACTCGTCGGAGCATTAATGTTCTTAGCGAACTCTCGTCCAGATATATGCTTCGCAGTCAAAACGTTGAGTCAACATATGGTTGAACCTCACCACATACATTGGGTTGGTGCCAAGAATCTGTTGAGATATCCTCATGGCACAATTACTTATGGGTTTAAGATACACTGCTAGAGATGTGAGACTAATTGGATATACTGATGCTGATTGGGCACGCAGTGTTGTAGACCGTAAGAGCACTTACGGGTGCTATTTCTCCTTGGGATCTGCTTCGATATCCTGGATGAGCAGGAAGCAGAAGTCAGTGGTTTTGAGCACCGCCGAGGCAAAGTATATTGCTGCTAGCATGGCCTCCTGTGAGGCAGTCTGGTTGCGAAAGCTCTTCAGTGAGCTATTTGGATTTACATTGGATACGACCATTGATTCTATGTGACAACCAGAGCAGGATCTATTTATCAGACAATCCCGTATTTCATGATCGCTCCAAGCATATCGATATCAGGTACCACTATATTCGAAATATGGTGCAACGAGGAGCAATAAGGCTCCAACATATCGGTACAGATGAATAGGTCGCCGACATTCTGACAAAGCCCCTAAGAAAGGTCAAATTCTTGACTTTCCAAGAACGACTTGGTGTCGTTCAAAGACCCTTAGATGAGGGTCAAGTATGATGTACTGAGCTCTGGGAGCTCCAGGGGGGGCGCAGGGTACTTCTTGGAGTGACATATGACCACAACGTGACTCATCATCCCCTGTTGGTGCACTTTGTACAGGATAAAAGGTTCAACCTTCTCCTGTGACACCCCATGGCGACTATAGAACAGGATGGTTAGTTCTCCTGTGGGCCAAGATGATTCGTTCTCCATGGCGACTATGGAACATGATGATTAGTTCTCCTATGGGCCTGGATGATGTGTTCTCCATGGAGATTGTGGAACAAGATGATTCGTTCTCCTGTAGGCCAGGATGATTAGTTCTCTGTGGCATCCACTGGATAGGATGATTCGCTCTCCTGTGGACAGGATGATTCGCTCTCCTGTGGACAAGATGATTCGATCTCTTGTGGGACAAGATGATTCACTCTTCTATGGACAGGATGATTCGTTCTCCTGTGGACAAGATGATTTGCTCTCTTGTGGGACAGGATGATTCGCTCTTCTGTGGATAGGATGATTAGTTCTCCTGTCGAGGCATCCTACCCATGCAGTTTGGGACTCATGGGAAGTACCTCTCATCTAATCAATGAGCAAGGAAATGAGGATAGGGACCATAGTAGTACCGATGGATGCATCTTTGTATCTATCGTACTCCCTATGCTAGGATGACCTTCATTGATCTGGGATCAATGATACTAGTCTAGGACCAGTGAGAGTGGTACACACTCTGAGACTGACTTCAGGCCAGTGGAGGATGGTATGATACATCCTCGATCATTTCTTCTTCTTCATAGTTCGAGCAAAGCAGAATAGAGCAGAGAAGAGTATAGCATAACAAGGCAGAGTTGAGCATAGCAAGGCAGAGCAGAGCAGAGAATAGCAAGGCAGAGCTGAGCATAGAAAGGGAGAGCAGAGTAGGGGTCAAGCTGTCAAGGCAGTGCATTTGATGGATGAATAGTAGCGACGGTCAAATGAATTATAGATGGAGTTCTCCCTAGTTGAGAGGGAGTGTTAAAATTGGCAACTAGGGCCAAACTCCATGAGGATCACTTTATTCATGCCTGATAATATTTTATTTAGATTCCTCTCGTCGAGAGGTGTAGGATTGATCTAAAGATCATCCGATTCCGATAAGTATTTATGGAGATATGAATTTATTTTGATTATGGACAAATTGTCAAAGTCGGCCAGCAACTTATGTAGGCTCTGAAGCCCAGCAGGCACATCTATTCATCATCAACGTTTGCATATAAATACAGGATGTCTCCTCCTCATTTGGACACACACTTCTCATCCATCTCTCTCTCTCTTCTACGCAGAAAAGAGTCTCTCTCGAGTCTCTCTCTCTTGCGCAGAGAGGTCTCTCTCTCACACGTCGGAAGGAAGGACGCAGTTTTCTAAGGGTTTACAAACTGCAGATTGGAACTTTGACCAGTGTTGACCAGCATTCTCTCTCTCTTGACTGTGCAGTAGGTGAAGCTGACTCTCCTTGGAAATCCACAATTTTTGGCACAAGAATCGAGGTGATCTGACCTCCAATTTGGAAGATATTGACTGCGCTAGTTTAAGGCTGATGCCAATGATGTTGATGCCACTGATGCCGATGATACTGATGCTGCTGATGCCGATGATGCTGATGCGTTGATGCCAATGATGCTGATGCGGTTGATGCCGATGATGCTGATGTCGCTGATACTGATGCCGCTGATCTAGAGTTTGCTGCTACTGATATAAATCAGATTTTTGTACTATTTCTTTTTGCTGAATTATTGAAGATAAAAGAAGATTTGATCAAAGGGTTTCCCCATATTAGGGTTTGTCCCTGGCTAGCTACCACATCTTGTGTCTCTTGTCTTGGCTTGTTTTCTGTTGATCGTTTAATGTTCTATCTGCACTTTACTTATGTACATGTGATTGCTAATCTGTGGATAATAATATGAAAGATAAGTAAACTGCTCTAAGCATAGAACATACCATAATTTAACACTAAATGACACCAAGTCGTTCTCAGAAAGTCATGAATTTGACCTTTTCTAGGAGCTTTGTCAAAATGTCGGCGACCTGCTCATCTGTACCGATATGTTGGAGCCTTATTGCTCCCCGCTGCACCATATCCTAGATATAGTGGTACCTGATATCGATATGCTTGGAGCGATCATGAAAAACGGGATTCTCTGATAAACAAATCTCGCTCTAGTTGTCACACAGGATCACAGTAGTATCCAATGTAAATCCAAACAACTCACTAAAGAGCTTCCGCAACCAGACCGCCTCACAAGAGGCCATACTAGCAGCAATGTACACTGCCTCGACGGTGCTCAAAGTCACCGACTTCTGCTTCCTGCTCATCCAGGATATCAAGGCAGATCACAAAGAGAAACAACACCCAAAAGCGCTCAATCAGTCCACCACACTGCCTACCCAATCAGCATCGGTATATCCATGTAGTCTCACATCTCCGACAATGTATCTCAACCCATGAGTGATTGTGCCTCGAAGATATCTCAACAGATTCTTGGCACCAATCCAATGTGTGTGGTGAGGCTCAACCATATGTTGACTCAATGTGTTGATTGCAAAACATATATTCGGACAGGAGTTCACCAAGAACATCAATGCTCCAATGAGTTGATGATACTCGGTAGCATTTTGTAAAACAGGTCCCGCAGCACTACCGCTTAACTTCTTGAAGTGAAGCTCCATCGGGGTAGTCACAGGCTTGCAGTCCACCATATCGAATCTCTCCAATATCTTCACCACATATTTTCCTTGACATAGGAAAATCTCCCCTGGTTTCTGCTAGACTTCCAGTCCGAGGAAATAGTGCATCAGTGCTAGCTCCTTCATCTCAAATTCAAAAGCCAACTCCCTCTTACATTTGTGAATGAAAGGGTCTACACCTGTCAGAAAGAGGTCATCAGTGTACATCACCAGTAAGAGAGGTTTGTCATCTTCAACCTTAAAGTAAAGGTTAGGGTCGACTTCACCCCTAGTGAATCCTAGCTTCATCAAGTAGCTATCGATCCTCTCATATCACGCTCAGGGTGCTTGCTTCAACCCATAGAGGGCTTTCTTCAACCTGCACAGGTGAGATTCCTGGTCATGAATCTCAAATCCTTCAGACTGTTCCACATAGACCTCCTCTTTGATCGAACCATGCAAGAATGCAGTCTTGACATCCATCTGATGTAGGTTCCATCCTTGCGAAGAAGCAAGGGCTATGATTGAGCGAATGGTGATGTATCGGGCAACCGGTGCAAATATCTCATCATAGTCTATGCCTTCCTTCTGAGAGAAGCCACGAGCGACAAAACAAGCCTTATACTTTTCAGCACTTCCATCAGCTCCATGCTTTATCTTGTAAAACCATTTTGAAGTGACAACTACTTTGTCCTGGGGTCTGGGGACCACATCCCAGACATTGTTTTCAATGATGGAATCATATTTGTCAGTCATAGCATCCTTCCATACTTGATGCTTGACAGCTTCTGCAAATGATGAAGGCTCATTTTCGATGATCGTGCTCATGGTGGTCAAGTATCCCTGATACCTGGCTAGCTTCTTACTTTCACGGAAAGTCCCTCTGGGTGCAATGTGTCTTTCGGCATCATCAAGTGTCCCCTTGAGCCGTGAAGGCCTCTTCCTACAAGAGGAAGGCTCTCGCAGAGGGGGATCAATAGGATCCATAGGTTCTTCCACATCGGGCATCGTCTCCTCTTCCTTTTCCTCTGGTTTCCTGGTGTCGGCTTTTTTAGATTCCCTTAGAGTAAGAAGATTGTCAACTTTGTTAAGATCCATATCTTCATCAAAAGTGACATCATGGCTAATCTCGACTTCCCTTTGACCAGCCACATAGATTCTATAGCCCTTAGTGTTTTCGCTATAGGCCACGAAGATTCCTTTCTTTCTAGATGCACCCAATTTATTCCTTTTCTCTTTCAGCACATGAAAATATACAGGACTTCCAAAAATTCTAAAATGAGATACGTAAGGTTTCTTACCTGTGAAGATCTCTTCGGGAGTCTTGGAACCCAATGCTTGATGAGGGCATCGATTTTGCACACATACATCAGTATTCGCAGCTTCAGCCCATAAAACTTCGGAAGTCTTTGATCATGGAGCATAGCACAGACAACTTCCACAATCATATGATTCTTCCTTTCCGGCACACCATTTTGCTTAGGAGTATATGGTGTTGTAGTCTCCCTCTTAATGCCAACTTCTTTGCAAAAGTCATGGAACTCATTGGATTCATACTCAGTCTCATTATCAGTCCTTAAGATCTTGATCTTCTTTTCGGTTTGATTCTCGATTAAGGCTTTGAAGTGACGAAACCAGGGGAACACTTCATCCTTCTTTTTCAAGAAGTATATCCAAGTCTTGCAAGAATAATCATCTGAAAAAGTGAGGTAATATAAATAACCCCCCAAGGAGTTCACAAGCATCATACCAGATATGTCTGAGTAAACCAACTGCAATATATCGGAGGTGTTGCTTTGGCTTGAGGGGAATGGTCCCCTTTTGAGCTTTCCTTCGGCACATCCTGAACATACACCTTCTTGCTCTAATTTGAACTTGGGCATCCCGGTCACCATTTTTCTCACATCAGGTAGAGCTTTATAATAAAGGTGAGCAAACCTTTGATGCCATAGTTTGGACTGAAGAGATGTGTCACAAGACATGACACCTAGCGGACTTCCTCCAACCTGATATAATGAATCAACTCGAAACCCAAGAGTGAAAGCATCTTTAAAATTCTTTTTCCATACACATACCTGGCCATTGATGAAGGCCACCCTGTAGCCTTTGTCTTCCATTGCCGAAATGGACACGAAGTTCTTTTTGAGATCAAGGACATATAGGACTTCTTGCAAATGAATTGTATTTACTCTGATTCAATTGAAGAGCGACATTCTCTATGCCTTTCACGAGATATTTGGAGTTGTCCCTAAGAAGAATTTCCAGTTTGGTCTCCTTCTCTATTAGATTAGAGAGAGCTTCTTTGTAACTAGTGAAGTGTCTTGAGGCAGCACTATCAATAAGCCAATTTCCCAGCGAGTCTGGGGGAGCAGTGGTAGAGAGGGTCGTTGGTAGATAATATTCATCTTGCTTATTGTTAACAACGTTAGATTCATACCTGGAGTTTCTTGCCTTCTTGGAGGGTTGACTTCTTCCTTGATTTTCGACATTCCTTTTGCCATTGAACCTGCCATTCCTTTGATTGCCACGAGAGTGATTTTGATCATCGTCATGATGTGAGTCCCTTTTATCAGGGCACTCCCTCGCATAGTGGCCCATTTTGTTGCAATTGTAACATCGTCCTTTTCTTCCACCCGTCAGTCCGGCCTTTCCTTTGGATTTAGCCCCGAAATAGTTTCTCCTTTTAGCATGAGAGGAGAAAGAAGAGGGATTGCCTCTAAGTGCAGGCATTTCCTGCCCTTCCATCCTTGTTTCTTCTTGAATGCATCTCGCCATCAATTGCTCAAATCCAGGAATTACATTATTGTTGAGAAGAGTGGTTCTGAATATATACCATTCAGATGGGAGCCCTCCGAGAGTTATGATAGTCATTTCCCTGTCAGAAACTACTTCCCCAATTGGTAAGAGATCATTCTTGATCTCGGTGATCCTTAAGAAATATGCTTGCATACTCTCATCTTTGTCCTTATTAATTTCCTTCATCTTATTTCTGAGGAACAAAACTTGGTTTGCATCATTAACTTTAAATATACTCACCAGTCTATCTTAGATTTCCTTGGAGGTGGTCAGCTTGGAAACATAGGCCACCAGGCGCTTGTCGATAGAGTCCCAAATGATCTTCTTTGCTTTGACTTCTTGCCTGGTCCACTTGTTCCTAGCAGCAGCGGATGCATTTGATGGAGGCTCGATAATTCTGCTTCTCACATGGTTCAACACTTCCTACTCTTCTAATGTCAGATCGAGAGACATCTTCCATTTGTGATAATCAGACTTCTCACAGTGCTTGTCTTCACTGGGAAAGTGTGATGAGGACCCCATGAAGTCTTAGGATTTCTTCAACAGCCTTCGGTGATTGCTCGTGATCTTGCTCTTGCTTGGGCTTTGTCTTCACCTCAGCTCTGATACCATGTTAAATTATGGTATGTTCTATTCTTAGAGCAATTTACTTCAAATCTTCTTATTAGCCATTGTTTAGCAATCACATAAACATAAAGTAAAGTGCAGATAGAATATTAAAAGATTGAAAGAAAACAAGCCAAGACAAGAGACACCAGATGTGGTGGCTAGCCAGGGACAAACCCCAATGCAGGGAAACCCTTTGATCAATTCTTCTTTAATCTTCAATAGTTTGGCAGAGAGAGAAATAGTACAATATATCAGATCTGTATTTTTTATGACAGCAATAAAAGATGCCCTAACCAACACTTGCCAAGTGGATCAAATGATTCAGAAATAATCTAGGATCAACCTTAGTCAACCCAGCCTTCAATGAAGATGAAGGACAACTTGAAACAACTCGAGAAACATGGTCAAATCTGGTCACTTCGTGGTTAGTTCAACCCTACAAACAACTGATTTGAATTGCGGCTTGCTTGAGGGAGACTCCCCACACAAGGCCGTAGTCATAGGAGGCTTCACACTGGTCTACGTTGCCCTGGTTGCACCCTAAACAGAGCTGCGTCCCTTCCTTTTTCTGTGTCCTCCTCTTGCTGCGTCCTCCTCTTGTTGCATCCTCCTCTTATGGTTGTGTCCTTCTTCTTTCCCTAGTTTCTCCTTTGTTAACCCAAACAAGAAAGGAGAGTGAGAGAGAAGAAGAGATGATGAGATGAGATGAGATAACGACTCAACCTCTCCTCTATTTATATGCAACGTTGGGCATGTGTGCCACACATTTAACTGTTGGCCGACCTTGACAATTTGTCAAGTAATTAGAAATAAATTCATATCTCCATAAATACTCATCGAAATCGGATGATCTTTAAATCAATCCTACACCTCTCGATGAGAGGAATCTAGGAAAAATATCAGCTGCCATAAATAAGGTGACTCATATGGAGTTTGGCCCTAGTTGTCAATTTTAACATTTTGTCTCCATTACCAGATTTTGTGGTTAGCCTTGTATCCTAGTCTCCTGGGATCTCTGTTACTGGCCATTAGCTTTAAGGTTGCCACTACATGGGAAATCCCAATTTTGGTTGCATGGTCATGCTCCCTGACACCATATACATCACTCCCTTCCACTTGTTTTAGCCCCATTCATCTCTTTTCCCATCCAAGTCCACATAGTGTTAGCCTCCCACTCCCCTTGTCTACACCTTGGGTCAGGCCTCAAACGATGCTCGGAGGTTGATGCAGCTAAAAAGAAAAGAAAAAGTATAATTTGGCCACTCTCAACAGGAAATGTACCACAAAATGCAAAAGATGGTCGAGACATACAAATTTAGCACATGGGAAAAAGCCAAGCATGAGCTCTACCCCTTATCCATGGCCATCACCCTAGTTCCTATGGGCCCTAGATGAGCCCCCTCTATCATTAATGAACCCATCATTGTCCCAACCCCTAGTGGGTGATGAATTGCCCCACCGTAATCTGGTATCCATTGCTATATGTTACACAACATGCTCTCATCCCCTGGAGCCCCAAGCAATTATGAAAAAAATCAATCAAAAGCAAAAGGCATATGAAGAGGGGTGGAAAAATAAAGGCTAAGGTAACTCATGTACCACGATTTTCTCCCTCCTACACTCATATACCCAGGTGTGGGCTTCCCTTATTATATCCACCCTTGTACCATGACATGTGGTCTAGATGATTCCCCTAACCCCCACTTCGTTCCATCACCATATCATTTGCCACCTTCCGCTTGGGGGATGTTCCATGGACATGTCACCCCCTTTAACGTTTGAAACCACATAATAGGGTCATTGATTAACTCCCTTATAGAGCTTGGAGACACTTGTACATGCCAAAGCCCACTATGGAAAGACATGCCACCATGAAGTGCCCCATTGGTTCCATGACTTGTAAGCTCTTTTACTTGATTATTCTAATTATTTGTTGTATTGGAGGACAAGAGGACGCATTGAATCCTATGTAGGATTGCGGGTGGGTCTCCATTTGGGGCTTGGTCTCCCTATACGGGGTCGTAACCCTCTAGAAGGCCACATTGGCACTTGTAGGGTGAGCATTAAGAACCATGGGCCTCCACCATAGAAAATAGTTCTTCATGGATCCCCAACACCACTCATTCATTGTTCATGTTCCACCATTTGGATGAGGATGATGCACCTGGTTCACCACGCCCAATTGGCTCCACAATTGCACCATACACTTGGCAGATGATCTGGAGTCCAGATGAGGGCTTATGTCATCATCCTAGCCCTTGGAAATTGTTTACAACCATTTTTGATCCACTTGGAGACCCAAGAGGATGTCCTTGTGCCCCCACACCCACTTGGAGCACCACGGGTATTTGCTTGGAAAGAAAGGGGCCAACCCCTTGTCCACTACGTTTGAGGTCCATTCTCACATCTCGGCACCCTCTAGACTTCATTAGGCCTCCTCAAAGGCCCAACGACTCACTTTATTGATCATTCTACCCACTTGAGAGGATTATTCTTATGTTATTGAGCTATCTTGGTGGGCTTGTCACCAAGGGATGTTATTATCTCACATTATTTAATTATTTGGGGCTCAATTATGTCAAATCAGGCAAATCAAACTCATTAGTTATTGTATAAATACAAGTGAGGTGATTCATTGTGATCATCATCACTTGGATTGGAATAATATTTTCGTACTTTTTCGCTAGGATGAAATTTTGTAGCTTTTCTTGATGCACTATGATGTTTGGATTTCACTATTGTCTTTGGAGCTTCTCTAATGCGAAGTTGCTAGATGGATATACTCTCTCTCTCATGTAAGTCGAAATTTTTATGTTATTATTGTTTTCTTACTGGTTAGTTGCGTGTATATTGTTATATTTATTCTTGTATGGGTTAAATTTAATGCGAAATTCTTCTGGGACCTTGAATAAGTGATTAAATGCATGCATTGACCTTTGAGGGATTGGGTGAATGTTCCTAGAGGCACCTCTTAGGTTAAAGGCCTCGAAACTTTGTCTCCTACACAAATTTGAAGTTTAAATCTCTATTGATCTAGTTGTTGCCCTTGGAGAGGCTAGCAAAGATCAATTAGGGCTCCTTGGCTCACGAAATTTCATGATTTATGTGTATCTTGACTCCATTAAGCCCACGCAATAAAGCACTAATCCTCGTATCCCTTTGCTAGTCAAAATAACATTTATTTTCTTCATTTCTTCCAATTCTAGGCCTAACCCTAGAAGGTCTCTTAGAGCATCACACGAAATCATTTGTAGCCATCCAAAACCCTTGAAAATTGGTCCGCAACTGCATTGTAGTTTGCTCAATAGGTCCTCCAAATTTCAAGCAATTTTGATAGTGGAATCCCGAGATATAGCAAGCCCTATCCACTAGACAATTTCTTTCCCCTAGATTGATTTTGGGTTAGTGACCTCATTAGGATCATTGCACCCAAATCTCAAAAGTAAATTTGTCCTTTGATCCTCTTCTCTTCCCTAATTAGGTCAAGCCCCTTGGTTGATCAACTCCATACCCTTGACCTAATTTTCGGTCCACTTGGTCCGCATGGTCCCGCACTTTACAACTCTGACTCCGCAAAGATCACATAAAGACCAAATCTCCATAAGGATTTTTAGGCCTAGGAATCATCTTTACAAGAAACATTCCCAAACCCTAGCCTTGAGAATCCTCTTAGCCCTTCACAGAGAGCCTATCACATTGTTTTTCAAGCAAGAAAGCCACACAATTGAGTGTCTCTTACGAATAGGCCTTGGGAATCACTCCTTATCCTCTTATTGACCTATTCATCTAGTGATTCCCCTTTATATCAAGTCTCCTCCCATCAGTAAAAGTCCATAAAGAGTAGGGAGCCTTAGCTGAGGTGGCAGTGGGATATCGCTCCATTGTTACCCTTGACCTAGTAGTTTCCCTTTAGGATCCCCGCCTAGGACCCCTGCTTGTTTGAGTGGTAACAGGGGCTGTTGAATTGTGTAGCTTGGGAGGTACTCCACAAGCCTAAATCTAGGGTTCTGAGAAGTTTGGTCACAAAACTAATGTATGGGAAAAGAACCCAAGTGAAAGGGTTTTAGACCCAGATGGGGTTTAGAATTCTAAAAGGAAAAATTAAATCCCAAGTCTAAGAGGATGAAAAACGCTAAGATCTAGAGGGTTCCAAAGAGGCTTACAGAGATCTATTTAAGGAGCCATAGGATCAAGGCTAGAGATATCAAGTGAATAGGAGTTAGCTTAATCAATGAAGAAGGTCAAGATGTAGCCTAGAGGAAGCCCTAGTTTGAAGGCTGCTTAGGGCTACTAAAAGTGTGAGCACATCTGAAGTTTGTAGTGGAGGGCTTGAATAATATCTCAAGTTGTTGGTGTGACATATATGATGACATTCTAAACCTACAACAAGAAGTCTTGCGAAATGACCTTAAATAGTGAGTCAAGACAAGCATTGTCTCTGTATTTCTAGCATCAATCCATAGTGATCGTGAAGTCTGGTTACAACACAGTTATCCAACGCTTTGGAGAAGTGGATATTCAAATATTATGGTTTGATAGTTGATGACAGTAAAGCTCAGAACTAAGGGCAGAATTGGATCTTATGCCTACAAAATTTTTATTGGACAAAGGATAATCCTTGTATGCTTAAGTTGACAGTCACTATAGCAATAGTAGATGGAGAGGGTATGGAGTATGTCACAATTGGATGTTGCACCTGTACGTATAGTCCTTGAGTTCTTAGCTAAATACGTGATTGGGTATACATAGATCAATATGGAGCCAGCGTAAATGTATTTTTTTATTGACTAATTGATCACTTGTTTTGCGACAGTATTATGACAATGTCTTGACAACCTTGTGTCATAAACACATAACCCTGAATTGCAATAAAAAAATTATGGCAATTACTCCGATTGTATGTTTGTGGAGAAGTGACAGAGATTCAATCTTCCTGTACCATGGTGTACATTAATGATTGTAGTAAAACACCAAATCACAGAGCTGGTGTTGATCCATATTCCTGTAGCTTGCATCTTTTGCAGTAAACCTTGACATCTGACAATAACCTTGACCTGGTTATGACAGTGCTCCTCAATATGATAATGTCTTAATATGTTGAAATATGAAATGCTAATGTTGACCTCAGAATAGTGACCTTCAAATCATTGCGCCGACAGGCGCTTTATAGCCCAATATGGGGGTATGGGGGTAGATCTCACATAAATGTAAACATAAACATTTAACATGTAACGGGGGTATGGGGGTAGATGTCACGTAAATGTAAACGTAAACATTTAACATGTAACGGGGGTATGGGGGTAGATCTCACGTAAATGTAAACGTACACATTGTAGTGCCCGCTCTAGTTGACTGACAGTGATATGACACTAACATTTATTTAGCCCTAAGGCCCACACATTATTCTTTGAGGACCTCAAGTTGAGGATCCTAGCACATGACGCTATTATTAGTGATTAAGATATTCATGGTTGTGATGTTTATGTATGCTCTCCATTGATATTATGGTAGCATGAATGGTTATGTATGTTATCTATTGGTATTATGATGATTGTAACATTAAATGGTTAAGTTTGGTCTCTATCGAATTTATGATGATGATGGCAGTAAAGGATATGTATCCTCTCTATTAAAATCATGATGTTGACAAATTTGATGGATAGGTATATTTCTATTGATGTTACGATGTTGATAGCTTAATGGATATGTATGTTTCCATTGATGTTTTGATGATGATAGCCATGATGGATGTGTCCTTCATGTTACCTACTTTCATTAGTTCGGGCTTACAATGAACAATGATGTGAATGACTAGGTGTTGTTAATGATGCTATTATGACAATGACTAACACTGAGAAACCTTGTTACTGATAATTATTGAGTATCGCAGGAAACCACCAGAGGCACTCGCATATGACGAGTTGACGACCACTGGTTTGATAAAAAAAAAATATTATTTTAGCTTTGAAATTCAAAGTCAATTTTGAAACCTGCTATATATGTTTATCTACATTCTGACAAGATGTTAATGGTTGCAAGCACATATTAGTTGCTTGGCTGAATGACTCACATATGGGTGATGGGGTGTACAAGTGGATGGAACTACATGGGAGGGGTGGGACAGTGTCCCTGATCTCACCCACTAGCACTCCCGCCACGACTTGGGCTGAAAGGGTTGAAACACATTCGCCTTGAAGATCACGATGTCATGAGGGCAAGTCCCAAAGTTGGATCGTTCATGAGGATTTTACCGGGGGTGCGCATCAAAGCGGATTCCTTGATCCCCGACACCAATAGTTTCACTATAGCAGGCAACATAAGAGATGATAGTGGTCTATGTCGTTGCACCTATACTTTCCCCTCGTAGTCATTGAATGCTTGAAGGGAAAATGATGTGGCACCCTTGGAACTTCAAGGGAATTTCTTGAAGGGCACGACCAACTTGGCACCCTTGGCATCACAAATAAACTATTAGGCGTGGCACCCTTGGAACTTCAAGGGAAGTTTTTGAAGGGCATGACCAAGCTTGGCACCCTTGGAATCATTAAAAATAAATTAAATAATAAACATAATCAAGGAATGAACATTGAAAACTAGGTAAATTTACATCCAGGGTAAATGATGTTAAAAACCGAGGTAATTAAATCAAAAATAAAACTTGGGTTAAGAGGATCAGAGGAAGAAATAAAATAGGCTACCTTAAAAACTCTACCCTTCCCATGTTGGAAAATATTAGGTAGATTATGTAGTTTAATTAGGTAAATGGGGAAAGAGAGACATAATTGTAAGGATAAAGATTAATCCTAAACTAGTTAAACCTGTTCACCGTTGCGTGTCAACTACCCATAAGCAGTACACCCCCTTTTTTCGCAAAAAGAGGCAGCGCTTGATCGAGATGTTCGTGCCATTCAGCAGTCATCGTCATTCTCCTGATCTTATTAAAGTTGTAAACCCAGTCTGCATTTTGATGTAAATAATCTTAGCAGAGCTGAGTCGTGTATGTAAATT
>APFE031696149.1:118337-166805 GCA_000404065.3 Pinus taeda | reverse complement strand
TATTTTGAATTTTTTAATTCGACGGATGAGATTAAGAGATGTCTTGATCCTCATCGACGGTCGAGATCGTTTTGTCATGGATCACTCAAACTAGCCGTTGGGATTTTTTCCTTTAAATAGGGTGCTAGGGGTCATTTGAGATCATAAGATATTGGATCTGAGTTTTGTGCTGAAGAAGTTCTCTCTTGTAAATATTTTCTAGTGCTAATAAAGAAGACTTTGGGGTCAAAATCTTGCTGGTGTTACTCTCTTCAAGTGCTGTGAGCTATTTTGTTTTCTGCACATTTTAATTTTCAGCCATTGATAGCAGCTTAATGAAGAGTATTGTTGAGCATAGGTATCTTGTTCACATGCTAGGGTTTGAATGGTGTTAGGGTTTCTGAAGTAATAGAAGGTATCTCTATTGCATTTGGAGATCTAGTACTATTTTTTCTCTCTTTATTGATGGTTAAAGTGAGCTGTGCAGGAATATCTTGTTGAAGAAGATCAGTGGGCATTAGGGGAAGTTCTCGGCTGAACCAGCCAACTCCCACAAGCATTTTTTGCAGGGCCCAGCTAATTTTGATCCTGGGTCAACCATTTAGTTTATTTTATTATTTTCATGAGAGACTTCTAACGCATTTCATTAGCAAATCTGAAACTTTCTGAAAATATATTTGAGGATAACTGATAAATCTGGCTACTAAAGAGCCTTAAGATCTGTAAATAAACTGTAAATATCTTTTGCTGGTTTTTAGGGTTTTATTTATTTTTATTGTTCCCAGGTTTTGGTTGCCTGTTTCATTGTTTTAAGGTCACAGGTGCTGATGGTTGAGAAATTTTCAGGGTTTATCAGAGTTGTCTTTTGTCTCAGGGTTTCAGCCTCCTGTTCTCCACGTGATTTACTTGGCATACCCCCACCTGCTCAGCTGCTGTCATCACGCTAAGCTGCAAAGTGCATGAAACCAAATCAATTTTGCTGATATTCATGAGCGTGGGCATCAAAACGATTTTAAAAATCTTCTGGATATGTAACGAGTTTCCCTTTCACGCTGTTGACAATCTTCAAATCAGAACCCATCACCCCAGCGTATGCTCCCACTTCAAAATATTTTCCCATATGCACGTTGCTTCTGTTCCTCCCTCCCACGCAGCCAGCATTTCATTTATTGCTTCCAGCATTTTTTTTACCCAGCTATCCCCTCCATCCTGCTTTCATTCATCAAACCGATTTGCAAAATAAACGCTGTCCATCAGCTCTTCTCCGTGAAAACCTGCAAACACAGTACAATTTCGAGTTTTGAATTTTCGTGGGTATCAGTCACTATTTTCTTTGCTACTGGGAATTGCGTCCTAGATCCTCCATCCGCTGTCCGAAACTGCAAATTAAATCCGCTGCCAGCATCTGTGTGTAAACAAGGGAAAAGAAAACCGTTAAATTTCTCAGAGGCACGGTAAAGATTCAAGATTTTCGTGGGCGTCAGACTTCATGCGTATGCGGTATGCTCCTCGAGGGTCCACTCCAAACGATTAACAACTACAGTAAGGACGCATGGGTGAGCTGTGGTCTCCATTCCGCTTACCTGCACTGGAAATCTCGTGGGTGTTACCTGACTTTAACAACAAATCGTTGAGGAGCAAGGTAAAGATTTTGGGTAAGCCTTTGGTTTCTGTCATTAACGCATGAAGTCCCGAACATTGCCATACGATTTTCAGTTAGCGAAGGCGTATTTCTAGTTTGAAATCGATTTTTATTTTGGTCACGTCCAAATCGTTTTGGGTCTAATACGTATGTGTTAGGGTTTAGCCACAGTTACGTATGCGTTGTTTTTATTCCTTTTTTTTTTAAATACATTTAGTTAGTTTTCGTTTGTTTTATTACGTTTAGTTTTGTTTTCTTAAGTTTAGTCTCATTACAATATATGTTACATAGTTCAGTTTTGATATTTATCTTTTAAATATAAAATAAAAAATCAAAAAATTCTTAGGGTTTTAGTTCGGGTTTAGGATTTTCATTTAATTTAATTTAGTTTGGTTTTGATTAAAATAGATTTTTTTTTTTGTTAGAAAAAAAATATTATATATAAAAAATATAAAAAAAAAAATCATAAAAAAAAAAAATCCTTTCATAGCTTTAGATTTTCAATCTAGTTTTAAAGATTTGGTTTTTTGCCTAAAAAAATCATAAAAATATTTATCGTGGAAAGATTTTGCCAGTTAAAGTCTTAGCCTGGGTATCTCATCGCGTTCTATTTTCATGCGGAGGCTAAAATTTTGGGGTTAATGATTATCTGGCATGCTTGAATATAATATATGGTTAATGTGCATGATTATATCTTTCGAAGTTTATTTTTAGATTGCCAGATAATCGTTAAAAATATCGTGAGTTTACTGGATATCTTGCATTGTTATGATTGCTGTGAACTGTTTACATCTCTACAACATACAGTAAATAATCCCTTAAACGTCAAACCCATAAGGCACTGGTCTATTAAATCAAATCAATCAATTTAGTGCTGGTTTCATTTCGTGTCTCCCAGCCCAACTGGTTCACAGTTGGTCATCCTTTTTCTATAGGGTCTACCCCCCTGAGCCGCGGGAGACAAGCTTAAACGGAGAAGTCGTATGAGCTATTCTTAAATTTTGGTATCAGAGCCTAGTTCTGTTCTTGGTTCTATCACAGCATAGTTTTAGAGCTTCCTTAAATCTTTTCTCGAATCTATAGACAGAGCCTCCAGAAAGCCAGGCAGCCTTCGAATTACACAGCTTCGGCGTGTAGATTTGATAAAAGCTTTCTGAAGTCAATCTCTGGTTTAGACTCACCATGGCTAAATTCTTACGATCATTCACGACTGTCGACCGTAAAGTCATTAATGAAGTATCATCCCGGTTTGTTGAATCTGAAGTTCCTGAGTCTGAAAATGAAAAACACGAGGTAGTAGAAGACCCTTCCAAATGGACTCCTCCTTCTGTCCAAATTCTGGCCTTGAATTTATTTTCTGATGATGAAATCAAACAGTTTCGTCAGTGTGCTAAAGACGGAAAATATTTTTATCTTCATTTTGGGGGGATAAGAATAGGACTTGCTCCTCTGTTCCGTCATGGGATAAACACTCCATGTATTGCTGAATTGTTTGATACACGTCACCAAACCTATGACCATGCTAGAATTGGTACTATTATGGGAAATCTATCCACAGGATGTCAATATGGCACTATATACCCCGACTATGCAATTAGTCTGACAGATGCTCATATCAAAGATTGTTGGAAATTATTATCTGGGGTTCAAGGGTTACAAATGGCCGAAGAAAGTGAATATCTTTCTATCATTGGGCAAGCATCATTTCAGCTAACTAATACAGCTCATCCAAAGCTGAAACAACCAGTTCTCAAAGACTGTGTTACAGTTGGTTTAACCAACGCTCAAGTAGAAGGTGTTCTTTATGATCCGGCTGAATTGCCAAACAATTGGTATTTTCAATATAAAGCCATAAATGACACCAAAAAGCCTGAGTTAAAAACAAAACGAGTTACTATTGATAATGGTCAAGTTAAGTTGATTCCTCCTAAGCCACAAGTACCTCGTCCTATTGCAAGGCAAAAGAAATATGTATTTCCTATTGCTCCTACTGATATTGCTTCAAGCAGTAACAGTCTTCCTACGTTTCAAGAAGTCGGTCAATCCGAACCTGTCTTATCGCCAGAAGAATTGTATATACCTGAATCCAAGCCTTTTTTACCCATTGTACAAAAAATGCATCGTATTCGTCAAGTTACTCCTTTTGAAGAATGGCAGTATGCCAACAAACGCTTTGTCAAAGGTGGTAAATGGCCGCCTCGTACTAAATTCTGTACAACATCTTCCTCTTCTAGACAGCCAAATACTAGAGCTGATTGTGCTCCTCTTATAGAACATAATTCACAGAATACAGCTGATTTAGATCAAGTCTACCAGCTAGGAAATTATTTAACAACTTGGACTGCACACGCAGAAGAAGTGTTAGATGATTTGGGTTGTCAAAGTGAGCAGATATTAGCAAATCTTAAGCTCTTACATGATGAACAATCAGCTGATCAGCAGCGTAGAGAAGCAAAAGAGAAACGACGAAGAGCTAAGAAGAAAAAGGAATCTATGCCTCCTAGGTTCTCCAGAACTATGGAAATTCCTAAATGGGAAACCACAGATTCCCAAGAAGAAGAAGAAGAAGAAGAAAGAGTTGAATCAAGTAATAGTCAGGTCAGCTTTGTTCAAGCCCATTCTAAGCCTATTACATCTTTCCGAAACAAAACAGAATTAGCAACTTTTGAGAATGCTGCTACATTATTTCCATCCTTTATAAAGCCTTCTTTGCAAAAAGAAAATCGACAAGTAGATCCCAAATATCCAAGACTAGAAGAAGATTTGTTTGCAACAAACATGTCAGGATATGTGTTAGATCTAGATAGATCTAAAAATCCTGGCGAATCTATTAGAGTCTAGATTGGTGCTCTCTATCAAATGCAAGTAGTTTCAAAATTTGATAACTTTTCTATATTCTTACTTGCTGAGAAAAGAATGGCTGGTATTGTATGGGATTGGTGGTTTTCTGCAACTCCCGAAGAACGACAGAATGTTGCTTTGTCAGGATTAGCAACTTTAGAACTATTACTGTTAACTATATTTGTCCCAGAGCCTACAGATGAGTATAGACAAATTATTACTGATCTCACTAGAATGGAATTAAAAGATCTTAAAGATCTTGATCAGTTTGGATCTGAGTATATGGCAAAAGTATTCAAAGCAAAGCTTAATAATGATTATACTCAGAAAGTTACATTTTTGTCTAAACTCCCAGGAAATCTCGGAGATATGATCTCTCAAGATCTTGAACATCAAAGTAAAAAGATTGATCAGATCTATTGGATAGATCTCCTCTTTAGAGCCAAAGAAAAAGTCAAATATCTCTGTTGGCAAAAACAAGTTCATACAGTTACTCCTAATCTGAATGTCTGTCGAGATGTATTACCATGGACTCCTTTTAAGAAAAGAAGATCAAAAAGATATGGTAAATACAGGCCAAAAAGGGTTGCAAATCCAAGAAGACCATTTAAAAAATTTCGATATGTCAAAAAGAGAAAACAGCCCAAGAGAGACAATGCTTGTTTTATCTGTAAACAAGAAGGACACTTTGCAAGAAAATGTCCTAAAAGTATTTCTGGTAAATTAAAAGCTTGTTTCGAACTTGAAGATTTTGTAGATGATTGGTCCATTGTTGATTCCAATGATGAAGTCTCTGATGTATATATTTTAACAGATGCTTCTGAATTAGAATCTGATCTGATTGACGAATACAGTCAAAAAATGAATGTTTTAGCTTCCACTAATGACGAGTCTGAGTGGGAAGAAGAACATCATTACAGTGATAAATCAGATACAGATGAATATCTAGAAGAATCCTCTTCTGATATTTCCGAGACTGAAACTATTCTTTCTATAGACACTCTTAATTCACAAACCCGTTTTGAGTCACTGTCTCCACAACCACCCGTGAATTCTTTGTGTCCTTATCCAAAATCAGTCTCTCACCCTACTTCACTTCCTGTAAATAACACTCTCTTATCTGAAGAAAATGCTTTTCTGAAAAAGATTGTCAAAACCAGTAACCTCTTGTATATTCCTGTCGAAGTTCAAGTTCGCGGCGAATGGATTAGTGTTGATGCTTTCATTGACACTAGTGGTTCCAATAATCTTGCTAGACCTTCTCTCTTTAAAGGTTTATGGAAACCTTTACAACATATTCTTGTTTCTGAAACCATCGGCGGTTTTGTCAATCTAACCCATTATGTTGATAATATTTCTTTAAAACTTGGGGGGGTTAGTATCAAAATCTCTGCAATTCAACATTATGACAATTCTGCAAGCTTATTTCTGGGAATGCCATTTATTAATTCTGTATTGCCAGTTACGATTAGTGAAGATAAGATTATCTTCAATATTAAGAAAAAGGCAATAGCTGTTCCTCGACTATCTATGGCAAATTCTGAAGCCCGAAAAATGCAGAGTCAAAAGAAAGTTGGTTACAAGAAAGATAAGAAAGAGTCTCATGACTGGAAAGAAGTGTTAAGTATTTATGAGGCTAAAGCTCAACCAACTCTCAAAGTAAACAGAGATCCTAATTGGTCCAGTCAGCAAAGTGATATTTTTGAGCAACTATTGAAATGTTGCTCCAATAACCCACAGGCCTTTTGTACTACTGCAAGTCCAAAACAAGAGATTATCACTATGCACGAAAATGGAGTTACCGGTAAGTTGATACCCTGCACTCCTGCCGAAGAGAATGAAATGAGAAAGCAAATTCAAGAATTGCTTGATCTTCAATTAATTGAGAAAAGTGAATCTCATTATTCATGTTCTGCTTTTCTAGTCAGAAATCATGCTGAAATCATCCGAGGTAAAGATAGAATGGTGATTAATTACAAGCCTTTAAATGCAATAACAAAGAGCTTTAATTATCCCATGCCTTGTCAAGAAACTATTATGCAGAAGATTCATGGCAGTAAAATCTTTAGCAAATTTGATTTAAAATATGGCTATTATCAAATTCAGATTGCAGAAGAAGATCGACATAAAACAGCTTTCACTTGTCCTGTTGGTTTCTTTCAATGGAAAGTTGTTCCATTTGGCCTGAAGAATGCTCCTGCTTTCTTCCAAAGAAGAATGGATCATATTTTCAGTAAATATGATTTCATTGTTGTATATATTGACGATATTCTTGTCCATAGTCCTGATTTAAAATCTCATTTACGTCATTTACAAATATTTCTTGAAGAAGCCAAAGCTCATGGTTTAGTTCTATCTGAAAAGAAGATGGTTCTCTTCCAAGAACAGGTGGATTTCTTAGGTATTCATATTATTGATGGAAAAATTCAGATGCAATCACATGCTCTTACCAAATTATCTGAATTTCCTGATCAGCTTGTTGATAAGACCATGATTCAAAGATTTTTAGGGATTCTCAATTATGTACATAAATATATTCCTGATCTTTCTGAAAAAACAGCCCCAATTCGTCAGTTTATCAATGGTGGTTAGTCAGATGAAGCAACCACAGCGGTACAACAGTTAAAGGTAGAATGTCAAAATTTACCAGCTTTAAAGCCACCAGGTAATGGATTCTTAATTCTACAAACTGATGCTTCAGATAACTTTTGGTCAGCAACTCTTCTGGAAAAGGTTACTGTTGAAAACAAAACAGAAGAAGTTCTTTGTGCTTATTCATCAGGAGAATTTACCAAACATCAAAAAGGATATTTCCCAGCCGAAAAAGAGACCCTAGCAATCTTCAATGGAATCCAAAAATTTGAGATATATTTAGCTCCTGCTAAATTTTTGATTCGAACTGATTCCATGAATTTTAAATATTTCCTCACTGCTAAAATAGATAAACAGCTAGCTAGAGGAAGATTGTTAGCATGGCAGATGTGGTTTCAAATGTATGATTTTGATGTTGAATGGATTCCTGGTAATTCTAATTTCTTGGCCGATGCCTTAACCAGGGAGATGAATAAAGCTTATAATATGATATCCATCACCAATATATTCGAACTTCCAGAAGAAGACTCTCTCATTACTTTTGTTAAGAGATGGAGAATTTTACAGCAGCTGGCCAGCGATCTCACAGATGAGATCAAAAAGCTTGTTGGTTTTAGACTTCGCCGCAATCAATGGATCCAGAACTGCCAGGCATGGCAGGCCAAAAATGTAGGTCTATTTTTAGGATTAGATGAAGGCTTGATCAAAGTTTTCCCTCTTCCTAATCTGAAAGTAAAAATTTATTTTAAGACCTTAGATGATTTCTGGACAAAAGCATACTCCGACAAAGCTATAAATGTTTTGAAAACTCTGAACTATTACCAAATCATTGGTGTAGTTGATTTTGCTCTATCAGTTTACAGTTCTGCTAAAATGCTTGATTTGGCAGAAATCAATATGACTGAAAAGGTTCAAAGGTTCCTTGTTTCACTCCGTATTCCTGATCTTTTTGAAGAACTGGACGCCGCTTTTCTCCAAAGGGTAGATGAACATTATCATGCTACTGATTCTTTTCCCCAATATGAATTATTTCAACCTTTTGCAGATTGGGAAATAAAAGATGGCAGGTGTCAGAAGAAAACTGTGGTCAGATCTTCTCAATGTGTAGAAAGAACTGTTCAATATCTGCGTACATTTACAGCACCTTGGGATCATTACAGTATGGACTTTCGACTTCCAATTGACCCCAATCCATTTGCACAGATATATAGTTCGACTGTTCTTGAAGGGCCACAGCTCGTAGCTAATCCAGATCAAATTAGAAAGATTTCTAATTGGCTTAAAGAATTTCCTAAATTGACACTACAGGAAAAGTTATCTATGATTCGAATTCTTGATCAAATGCAAGGATCTAAGCCTACTTTTGATATCTGGATTAATCCAAAGAATTTTATTACATTAAAGATACTTCATGGAAGTTGGTCAGAAGACATTGCTTTTCTGATTAATTTAATATTATCTTATCATGTGTGTTCTTCAGTCGTCTTCACCAAAGGATGGCAATACCAATATGATCTCAGTCAGTATTGCAAAATTTGGGTTCAATATTGTATTGAAAGAACTGTTACCATGTTCCAGATTTTTAGATGGGAAATGCTTGATGGAATCGAACTAGTTGTTCAAAATGTACCCGATATCAAGCCACGAAGGTCTGATCCCTTCCTTGGGATTGAAATTGATCCAATGGCATATATCAACCGATGGAAAGTAAAGGACACTGAGTATCTGTTTCCTCGAAAAAATCTTTATGTCACGACAGATACTATCAAATTTGATACGGGACAAACATCACGAGCTCCTATCCGAAAGGAATCTACTGTCCAAATCACCAGCACTAAAGGAAAAGAAAAAGAAGAAGCATCCACGGAAAAAGAAACTTTATTTGTGGACACGTATGAAGATGCTCAGGCCAATAATGTTGATTGGGAACAGAAGTATCTAGATCTTCTAGAAAAGCAGTTCTATGAAAACAAATCCTCATCCGAATTTGATCCAGGATCAGATGTCGAAAGCGACCGCAGCCCTACGTGGTAGTACTTTTACTTTTTAGATGCGCATGCGCATGCATCTTTTGTAATTATTGCTTTGCATTATTGTACTCGAGTATATTTGAGTAGACACCGCCATGACGAAATGATGTCAGGCAAGGACCCTCAAAGATGCTCATTTCTTGTATAAATAGAGATAGGCTAGATAGGTTTTAGCATCGTAAATTTTCGAGTGTGTGAGTGTTTGAGTGTGTAGCTCTCAAAGATCAGGCTTGCTCTTGACTTGAGACTTTCTATGGTGTGTAATTTTACTTTTGAATAATATTGAAGCCTGCTGGGCCGCCAGTCTGAGGACTGTTCTGTTCCAAGATCATCTGAGTGAGAGATTGTAAGGCGTGTTGTAGAAGCGCCAAGGAGTCGCGCTGTGTACGCATATCTCTGGTTGATGTGAGGAAGTTCTGCTCAAGCGTCCACTTCATATTTCCAAGTAAGTTATAGAAGTCCATAATCTTTTAACAAGTCGTATGAGCTATTCTTAAATAGCTCATACGACTTGTTAAAAGATTATGGACTTCTATAACTTACTTGGAAATATGAAGTGGACGCTTGAGCAGAACTTCCTCACATCAACCAGAGATATGCGTACACAGCGCGACTCCTTGGCGCTTCTACAACACGCCTTACAATCTCTCACTCAGATGATCTTGGAACAGAACAGTCCTCAGACTGGCGGCCCAGCAGGCTTCAATATTATTCAAAAGTAAAATTACACACCATAGAAAGTCTCAAGTCAAGAGCAAGCCTGATCTTTGAGAGCTACACACTCAAACACTCACACACTCGAAAATTTACGATGCTAAAACCTATCTAGCCTATCTCTATTTATACAAGAAATGAGCATCTTTGAGGGTCCTTGCCTGACATCATTTCGTCATGGCGGTGTCTACTCAAATATACTCGAGTACAATAATGCAAAGCAATAATTACAAAAGATGCATGCGCATGCGCATCTAAAAAGTAAAAGTACTACCACGTAGGGCTGCGGTCGCTTTCGACATCTGATCCTGGATCAAATTCGGATGAGGATTTGTTTTCATAGAACTGCTTTTCTAGAAGATCTAGATACTTCTGTTCCCAATCAACATTATTGCCCTGAGCATCTTCATACGTGTCCACAAATAAAGTTTCTTTTTCCGTGGATGCTTCTTCTTTTTCTTTTCCTTTAGTGCTGGTGATTTGGACAGTAGATTCCTTTCGGATAGGAGCTCGTGATGTTTGTCCCGTATCAAATTTGATAGTATCTGTCGTGACATAAAGATTTTTTCGAGGAAACAGATACTCAGTGTCCTTTACTTTCCATCGGTTGATATATGCCATTGGATCAATTTCAATCCCAAGGAAGGGATCAGACCTTCGTGGCTTGATATCGGGTACATTTTGAACAACTAGTTCGATTCCATCAAGCATTTCCCATCTAAAAATCTGGAACATGGTAACAGTTCTTTCAATACAATATTGAACCCAAATTTTGCAATACTGACTGAGATCATATTGGTATTGCCATCCTTTGGTGAAGACGACTGAAGAACACACATGATAAGATAATATTAAATTAATCAGAAAAGCAATGTCTTCTGACCAACTTCCATGAAGTATCTTTAATGTAATAAAATTCTTTGGATTAATCCAGATATCAAAAGTAGGCTTAGATCCTTGCATTTGATCAAGAATTCGAATCATAGATAACTTTTCCTGTAGTGTCAATTTAGGAAATTCTTTAAGCCAATTAGAAATCTTTCTAATTTGATCTGGAATAGCTACGAGCTGTGGCCCTTCAAGAACAGTCGAACTATATATCTGTGCAAATGGATTGGGGTCAATTGGAAGTCGAAAGTCCATACTGTAATGATCCCAAGGTGCTGTAAATGTACGCAGATATTGAACAGTTCTTTCTACACATTGAGAAGATCTGACCACAGTTTTCTTCTGACACCTGCCATCTTTTATTTCCCAATCTGCAAAAGGTTGAAATAATTCATATTGGGGAAAAGAATCAGTAGCATGATAATGTTCATCTACCCTTTGGAGAAAAGCGGCGTCCAGTTCTTCAAAAAGATCAGGAATACGGAGTGAAACAAGGAACCTTTGAACCTTTTCAGTCATATTGATTTCTGCCAAATCAAGCATTTTAGCAGAACTGTAAACTGATAGAGCAAAATCAACTACACCAATGATTTGGTAATAGTTCAGAGTTTTCAAAACATTTATAGCTTTGTCGGAGTATGCTTTTGTCCAGAAATCATCTAAGGTCTTAAAATAAATTTTTACTTTCAGATTAGGAAGAGGGAAAACTTTGATCAAGCCTTCATCTAATCCTAAAAATAGACCTACATTTTTGGCCTGCCATGCCTGGCAGTTCTGGATCCATTGATTGCGGCGAAGTCTAAAACCAACAAGCTTTTTGATCTCATCTGTGAGATCGCTGGCCAGCTGCTGTAAAATTCTCCATCTCTTAACAAAAGTAATGAGAGAGTCTTCTTCTGGAAGTTCGAATATATTGGTGATGGATATCATATTATAAGCTTTATTCATCTCCCTGGTTAAGGCATCGGCCAAGAAATTAGAATTACCAGGAATCCATTCAACATCAAAATCATACATTTGAAACCACATCTGCCATGCTAACAATCTTCCTCTAGCTAGCTGTTTATCTATTTTAGCAGTGAGGAAATATTTAAAATTCATGGAATCAGTTCGAATCAAAAATTTAGCAGGAGCTAAATATATCTCAAATTTTTGGATTCCATTGAAGATTGCTAGGGTCTCTTTTTCGGCTGGGAAATATCCTTTTTGATGTTTGGTAAATTCTCCTGATGAATAAGCACAAAGAACTTCTTCTGTTTTGTTTTCAACAGTAACCTTTTCCAGAAGAGTTGCTGACCAAAAGTTATCTGAAGCATCAGTTTGTAGAATTAAGAATCCATTACCTGGTGGCTTTAAAGCTGGTAAATTTTGACATTCTACCTTTAACTGTTGTACCGCTGTGGTTGCTTCATCTGACTAACCACCATTGATAAACTGACGAATTGGGGCTGTTTTTTCAGAAAGATCAGGAATATATTTATGTACATAATTGAGAATCCCTAAAAATCTTTGAATCATGGTCTTATCAACAAGCTGATCAGGAAATTCAGATAATTTGGTAAGAGCATGTGATTGCATCTGAATTTTTCCATCAATAATATGAATACCTAAGAAATCCACCTGTTCTTGGAAGAGAACCATCTTCTTTTCAGATAGAACTAAACCATGAGCTTTGGCTTCTTCAAGAAATATTTGTAAATGACGTAAATGAGATTTTAAATCAGGACTATGGACAAGAATATCGTCAATATATACAACAATGAAATCATATTTACTGAAAATATGATCCATTCTTCTTTGGAAGAAAGCAGGAGCATTCTTCAGGCCAAATGTAACAACTTTCCATTGAAAGAAACCAACAGGACAAGTGAAAGTTGTTTTATGTCGATCTTCTTCTACAATCTGAATTTGATAATAGCCAGATTTTAAATCAAATTTGCTAAAGATTTTACTGCCATGAATCTTCTGCATAATAGTTTCTTGACGAGGCATGGGATAATTAAAGCTCTTTGTTATTGCATTTAAAGGCTTGTAATTAATCACCATTCTATCTTTACCTCGGATGATTTCAGCATGATTTCTGACTAGAAAAGCAGAACATGAATAATGAGATTCACTTTTCTCAATTAATTGAAGATCAAGCAATTTTTGAATTTGCTTTCTCATTTCATTCTCTTCGGCAGGAGTGCAGGGTATCAACTTACCGGTAACTCCATTTTCGTGCATAGTGATAATCTCTTGTTTTGGACTTGCAGTAGTCCAAAAGGCCTGTGGGTTATTGGAGCAACATTTCAATAGCTGCTCAAAAATATCACTTTGCTGACTGGACCAATTAGGATCTCTGTTTACTTTGAGAGTTGGTTGAGCTTTAGCCTCATAAATACTTAACACTTCTTTCCAGTCATGAGACTCTTTCTTATCTTTCTTGTAACCAACTTTCTTTTGACTCTGCATTTTTCGGGCTTCAGAATTTGCCATAGATAGTCGAGGAACAGCTATTGCCTTTTTCTTAATATTGAAGATAATCTTATCTTCACTAATCGTAACTGGCAATACAGAATTAATAAATGGCATTCCCAGAAATAAGCTTGCAGAATTGTCATAATGTTGAATTGCAGAGATTTTGATACTAACCCCCCCAAGTTTTAAAGAAATATTATCAACATAATGGGTTAGATTGACAAAACCGCCGATGGTTTCAGAAACAAGAATATGTTGTAAAGGTTTCCATAAACCTTTAAAGAGAGAAGGTCTAGCAAGATTATTGGAACCACCAGTGTCAATGAAAGCATCAACACTAATCCATTCGCCGCGAACTTGAACTTCGACAGGAATATACAAGAGGTTACTGGTTTTGACAATCTTTTTCAGAAAAGCATTTTCTTCAGATAAGAGAGTGTTATTTACAGGAAGTGAAGTAGGGTGAGAGACTGATTTTGGATAAGGACACAAAGAATTCACGGGTGGTTGTGGAGACAGTGACTCAAAACGGGGTTGTGAATTAAGAGTGTCTATAGAAAGAATAGTTTCAGTCTCGGAAATATCAGAAGAGGATTCTTCTAGATATTCATCTGTATCTGATTTATCACTGTAATGATGTTCTTCTTCCCACTCAGACTCGTCATTAGTGGAAGCTAAAACATTCATTTTTTGACTGTAGTCGTCAATCAGATCAGATTCTGATTCAGAAGCATCTGTTAAAATATATACATCAGAGACTTCATCATTGGAATCAACAATGGACCAATCATCGACAAAATCTTCAAGTTCGAAACAAGCTTTTAATTTACCAGAAATACTTTTAGGACATTTTCTTGCAAAGTGTCCTTCTTGTTTACAGATAAAACAAGCATTGTCTCTCTTGGGCTGTTTTCTCTTTTTGACATATCGAAATTTTTTAAATGGTCTTCTTGGATTTGCAACCCTTTTTGGCCTGTATTTACCATATCTTTTTGATCTTCTTTTCTTAAAAGGAGTCCATGGTAATACATCTCGACAGACATTCAGATTAGGAGTAACTGTATGAACTTGTTTTTGCCAACAGAGATATTTGACTTTTTCTTTGGCTCTAAAGAGGAGATCTATCCAATAGATCTGATCAATCTTTTTACTTTGATGTTCAAGATCTTGAGAGATCATATCTCCGAGATTTCCTGGGAGTTTAGACAAAAATGTAACTTTCTGAGTATAATCATTATTAAGCTTTGCTTTGAATACTTTTGCCATATACTCAGATCCAAACTGATCAAGATCTTTAAGATCTTTTAATTCCATTCTAGTGAGATCAGTAATAATTTGTCTATACTCATCTGTAGGCTCTGGGACAAATTGAGTTAACAGTAATACTTCTAAAGTTGCTAATCCTGACAAAGCAACATTCTGTCGTTCTTCGGGAGTTGCAGAAAACCACCAATCCCATACAATACCAGCCATTCTTTTCTCAGCAAGTAAGAATATAGAAAAGTTATCAAATTTTGAAACTACTTGCATTTGATAGAGAGCACCAATCCAGACTCTAATAGATTCGCCAGGATTTTTAGATCTATCTAGATCTAACACATATCCTGACATGTTTGTTGCAAACAAATCTTCTTCTAGTCTTGGATATTTGGGATCTACTTGTCGATTTGCTTTTTGCAAAGAAGGCTTTATAAAGGATGGAAATAATGTAGCAGCATTCTCAAAAGTTGCTAATTCTGTTTTGTTTCGGAAAGATGTAATAGGCTTAGAATGGGCTTGAACAAAGCTGACCTGACTATTACTTGATTCAACTCTTTCTTCTTCTTCTTCTTCTTCTTGGGAATCCGTGGTTTCCCATTTAGGAATTTCCATAGTTCTGGAGAACCTAGGAGGCATAGATTCCTTTTTCTTCTTAGCTCTTCGTCGTTTCTCTTTTGCTTCTCTACGCTGCTGATCAGCGGATTGTTCATCATGTAAGAGCTTAAGATTTGCTAATATCTGCTCGCTTTGACAACCCAAATCATCTAACACTTCTTCTGCGTGTGCAGTCCAAGTTGTTAAATAATTTCCTAGCTGGTAGACTTGATCTAAATCAGCTGTATTCTGTGAATTATGTTCTATAAGAGGAGCACAATCAGCTCTAGTATTTGGCTGTCTAGAAGAGGAAGATGTTGTACAGAATTTAGTACGAGGCGGCCATTTACCACCTTTGACAAAGCGTTTTTTGGCATACTGCCATTCTTCAAAAGGAGTAACTTGACGAATACGGTGCATTTTTTGTACAATGGGTAAAAAAGGCTTGGATTCAGGTATATACAATTCTTCTGGCGATAAGACAGGTTCGGATTGACCGACTTCTTGAAACGTAGGAAGACTGTTACTGCTTGAAGCAATATCAGTAGGAGCAATAGGAAATACATATTTCTTTTGCCTTGCAATAGGACGAGGTACTTGTGGCTTAGGAGGAATCAACTTAACTTGACCATTATCAATAGTAACTCGTTTTGTTTTTAACTCAGGCTTTTTGGTGTCATTTATGGCTTTATATTGAAAATACCAATTGTTTGGCAATTCAGCCGGGTCATAAAGAACACCTTCTACTTGAGCGTTGGTTAAACCAACTGTAACACAGTCTTTGAGAACTGGTTGTTTTAGCTTTGGATGAGTTGTATTAGTTAGCTGAAATGATGCTTGCCCAATGATAGAAAGATATTCACTTTCTTCGGCCATTTGTAACCCTTGAACCCCAGATAATAATTTCCAACAATCTTTGATATGAGCATCTGTCAGACTAATTGCATAGTCGGGGTATATAGTGCTATATTGACATCCTGTGGATAGATTTCCCATAATAGTACCAATTCTAGCATGGTCATAGGTTTGGTGACGTGTATCAAACAATTCAGCAATACATGGAGTGTTTATCCCATGACGGAACAGAGGAGCAAGTCCTATTCTTATCCCCCCAAAATGAAGATAAAAATATTTGCCGTCTTTAGCATACTGACGAAACTGTTTGATTTCATCATCAGAAAATAAATTCAAGGCCAGAATTTGGACAGAAGGACCGGAAATCTTAATAGTGATTTCGACTTCTTTCAGAAAATTTTTCTTTTTAAGAATAAAAGTCATAGGTAGTTTATAAATTTCAGTAGAATGTAACTCAGGAGGAGTCCATTTGGAAGGGTCTTCTACTACCTCGTGTTTTTCATTTTCAGACTCAGGAACTTCAGATTCAACAGACCGGGATGATACTTCATTAATGACTTTACGGTCGACAGTCGTGAATGATCGTAAGAATTTAGCCATGGTGAGTCTAAACCAGAGATTGACTTTAGAAAGCTTTTATCAAATCTACACGCCGAAGCTGTGTAATTAGAAGGCTGCCTGGCTTTCTGGAGGCTCTGTCTATAGATTCGAGAAGAGATTTAAGGAAGCTCTAAAACTATGCTGTGATAGAACCAAGAACAGAACTAGGCTCTGATACCAAAATTTAAGAATAGCGAGATCGGGGATCAGAGTGACAGCCCCCGGTCTGAGCGTTGTCGTGTCAATCTGTGCGACAACAAAACCTAATTAAGAGAAGATGAAGGTGAATTAAAATAAGAATAATAAATTAAATTTAGAAAAATGTAGAGAACCTTCATGTGGCAACAACCAACATAAGAATATCCATCTAAGAGATAACTTGAGTTAAATTAGGGAGTAGATAGGGAATCAAATTTTGACTCATTAATTGACTTTAGTAATGAACAAAAATTAAAGAATAAAAAGGGGGATTAAGAGGCAACGAGGAGAATAAATACGAATCTTGTTGAGGTGAAGAAAATATTAGTTTTAAATTAAAATTTAAGTAAATAAATTTTGGAGATCCTTGATGAGAGAGTGACACATGGGTGCGTGAATAATCAAACTATTGAATTATAAAAAAAATTAATTATGCATGACATGTCAAGCGTCACCTATGAGGACTCCTATAAAAGAAGGGGCAAGCCATGGGAGAAGGGACTTTTGGGAACCCTATTGTTGGATGGATGAGATGATGTCAGAGCAATGATTACGAAACTATAGTGAGTTTGGTGAGGTAGAGGATTTTAGAGAGGGGACTCTTGAGCCAAGGAGTGCTCTCCTCTACCAGTGATTGCATTCCTCCATTGTACAACCCCATTGCAGCTCGAGGGTCCGCGGGGAAGAAAAGTACCCAAGGAGTAGGCTGGGAGGTTAACCGATGGGTCATCGCATTCGAATCAAGTACGTCGTCATTCACTCTCGGAGGTGACCGACAACAAGGGAATACAAGTAACAGCAAATGAAGTGGAGTCTTGTCTTCTAATGAACGGTACATATGTGTTGCAATATTATTTTGGATGATTTCTTTATGGCCTTAGTTAAATGTATGTAAATTTTATGATATGTTCAGTGAAATGAATTTCAGGAATGTGTTAGATAGTGCTGAATAAATTTGAATTCCCAATGTTTTTCTCTTCTGGTTGTATTTTATTGTGATTTATTTTCAAAAATATATATATATATATAGTATAGAATTGGTCCTTACACTTGGTATAGAATTGGTCCTTACACTCGGTATCAAAGCTATGTAGAACCCTTGAGACCTATGGGCCCGTGCATGCATGACTAGTTTTGTTAGATATCTACTACATTCTGGTATCAAGATTCAAGATCAGTGATCTTTTACAGCACCATACTTCCTATGCTCGCAACACTGGTTAGGGCATGGTTTTACTGGCGAATTGGGTGTGTTCTCTTCCTCGTTGAAGAGCTTCAGAATTTGTTAAAGAATCAAAATAAAGAGCTTCAGAATATTGTTAAAAACTCTAAAAGTGGACTTTTTTTTTCGTCGAAGTTATTATGATACTGGAAATTCCCCAAACGAAATCGCTAGTGACTTCATAACCAATGCATACAATACAGAAGTTGATTTATCCTTTTTAGTTAGCCATGGTAGTCCAAATCAGTGACCAAGTTGGAATTACTCCATTCTTTTTATATATCGCTCTTTGGGTTCTGCTTTGTTGGAATCAGAAATCCCATAAGTCTGTTGTTTATTTAGCATAATAATTATTAATAATGGAACCTGTCAAGCCATAGCTGGGCTATGTGAGTTCACTGTACCTGGTCTATATGATTCCCAGGTTTGAGTAGTATTTTTTTTTGAATTTCTACCGTAGCTGGTCTATAGAATTCCAAACTTTTGAGTACTTGTATATTTTTGGCCATAGTCTACCTGTTAGGCGTTTTGAAGTTTTTGTGGGAATATTGTTTTTTGAGGAAATTTTTAGAATTTAATAATTTTTGAAATCTCATATTTCACTCGAATTTTTTTTAAATAATTTAATTATATTTTTGAAATCAATATATTTGAGTTTTGGGTTGTGACTTTTTTTTATATTTTCAATGTTGTAAAAGATTTATTCTAAATATACGGTAAAACAATATTGAAAAAAAAAAATCACAATTGTTAGGCACAATTTAACTAACAATTGTTTGACCAAATTCCCTAAAAAAAAAAAAATTCCAGAAGGCGTTGTCTATAGAATCCAAGAAACAAAATTTCAACGGTTTTTAGAAATGTGACGTGTTGAATTTCTTTTTAATGTTTTGGGTGGATTCAAATAACCCCAAAACTTCACACAGCAATGTGGAATCATGAACAAAATCTAAATATAGATGAAACAATATACCAAATCATAAATTCTGCTGAAATTGCACCACATTTTTTAATTGTTCTTTAAATAAGAAACAGTGCCCAGGTTCAATTTTGTTGGAACGACTTCGAATTCAAATTCTTCGAGGACTTTGAACAGTTTTAAGCCATTAAATAGAATAAAATTTTTGGCTTGTCTTTTCTTCATATCTGCATTTGCCAAAGTCAATTCACATTAGTTTTTCCACATAACACAATTTCGCAACAACTTACCGCATCCTTGAGACTCGGGAGCATTGCATCTTGTACAGAACGACATCAAACATAAATGTCCTATCAATTACAGAAGACTAGAATGATATACACCAAGCAAGAAACCAGAACCGCATTGAGAGGGCTTACAGTGTCATTTCCCAGCTATGTAGGAGGGGTGCACGAGCGTGAACCCTGTGTTCCAAAAACAAGAAGCAAGCAGCATCAGCAAGGCTTTCAATAGGTCTTAATTTCTGAGATTATAAAGCAGAAGAGAAGAGTCCCTTTCAACTATTGAACAACATCGTTTTATCTAGCTAGAAGGTCAGTGCCAGCAACATGTACTCCCATGAAGGTTTTCAAACAAGCTAAGGGCCTCAAGCCCCATAGTGAGGTTATTAGAGAAAACGGGTTGGTAAATTTAGCAAACGGTCCAGGTCCTTTCCCTCAAGTCACAAGAAGGCAAGTGCAACTAACTATGGAAGATTTCACGGAATACGGAAAAGGGACGATGCAAAACCTCTAAATCATAGGGATTTTAGTAAAGATTTAGTCAAGGGCTTGGAAATGAACCGTTTGGTGAAAAAAAAAATCAGATATTCTGTGAAAGAATGCATGAAGAGTTTGTATTCATATTCAAGAGGTCCAATAAAGAGCTAGTGACAGACCTTGGTAATGAGAATATTAGTGAAAATATTGAGGCATCAGGTAAGCAACTGGCTCTCAAATGCACCCTCCAATGGAATACTAAATGCGTGCTTCGGTATAAACTCTTCCTGGCTTGTAGAAGTAGCGTTTGACAGATGACACAAGAGCTTGTTTTCATAATCCAAGCAGAGCAAGAGCAAAGAGCATGGTGAAGCAATTATAAAACCCATAATTCCGAAGTGAATTGAAGCTTCATACTGGGATTGGTATTGTTTGAAAGTCATACTAGTCTGCGTATTAATTATGAGAACATATATATGAAATGGAATTCAAGGGAGAGAACATGAAAACCTAAATATAATACAAAGATTCACCCTTCATAATTGCTATATCTTATTTACTCGATGTTGAATTTTGTTTACTGGGTAGGCTCTTCATCGTCGTGGGAGAAGGGACATTTATGTTGCTTTTTAATTTCTTTTATTAATATTTTGGCTTTGACTCAGGACACGCTTTGGAAGAGTGTTACGAGTGTGACTTCAAACCTGTTCGATGATATTTGAATTAAAAACGTTTCTCATTATTAACCAGTTATTATGTTTGTATTTATAAAATGTAATATGAAAGCCAAAAGCACGTGTGTATATTTCATTTAAATATATAAAATTCTTAATTTGACATGTTTTTAAAAATTCATTATTAATATAAAATTATGTTGAACATTTACAACTAAAATTGGGTATATCATAAAAATAAATTACTATGGCAGATCAATTTTTTCAGTGAAAAAAAAAATAATAATATTGCAAACGAAAATAAAATCAATATTATAAAAACAGTTGGAAAATGTCCCACATCAATGTATCATCATGGTTTATGGTGTTAGCCCAAGCACATTTCAAAAAAAAAAAAAAAATTAGAATTTATGGAGGTTGGTAATCTTTTGATTAAATTTTATAGGAATGTCAAGAACTTATAAATGCATAAATTGTTCCTTTGGAAGTATATAATAATAATAATAAATTATAGAACCACTCACGTTGATTATGATTTTTATTTGATTGGTTTTTATCGTATAAGAAAAAATCGTATTAAATTGTGGCAAGTAAACCATGGTTAGAAGAGGTACAAGAGGGTACATGGCACCACCACAACAGCCAACTCCTACCACCCCACCTAATGATGGGGAAAACATCTCAACACAAGAACAGATACTAGCTGGAGAAGTGTTGAACTTAATGAGAACATTCCAACACATGTCTGAGGATTTAATAAACCGTTTGGAATGGGAGCATGGAGGACTTGTCATACAAAATGAAGCACCCCAAAACACTACAAGAAATGATGTACGTCGGGATTTGGAAAAGGTAAAATTTCCAGAGTTTTGGGGGTCCACAAATAGTCAATCTGCAGAGGCATGGTTAGAAAACATGGCTATGTGTTTTACCCTAAGAGATTACACCTCAAATATGAAGGCCAAGATGGGTATATTTCAGCTAAAGGGAAACGCACTACTTTGGAACGCACTACTTTGGTGGAAGACATTATTAACCCAATTGGGAATGGATATATCAAAAGTAACTTGGGAGCTATTTGAAGAACAATTTAGAGAACGTTACTTGTCAAAGGAGTTCCTTGAGAGAAAACTAAATGAATTCAATGCATTAAAGCAAGGGAGTCGCTCACTACCAGAGTATGAGGCACGATTCATGGAATTACTCTGTTATGCTCCTCACTTAAACACAGAAAAGCTCAAGGTGAACAAATTTGTGTATGGATTAAATGTTAACATTCAGACCAAGGTTAGAATCTTAATGCCTCGCACCTTGTACAAGGCAGTTCAGCGAGAAATCATTGCAAAGGAGGAGATCATGAGCAGTGAACATAGTAAGTCAACAAGGCCCACAGGATCAGAAGTACCAAGTGGAAACAATATGGAATGTAGAAATCTGCAAGGGGGTCCTATGCTCAATCATCAAAGGTGGTCAGGAAGAAATCAAAGAACACCATATAGGCATCCAGCTCAGCATCCGCACAGGGTACCTCAACAAACTCGTCAACCACAACCACACCGACCTATGCGACAACACCAAGTCACACCGCCTCAACACCGATCTTCTTTCCAGCAGAGTTCCAGACCAACTCCCGGTTCAGTTGGTAGCAGGAGCCAAGCCCCTACAAGGGGTTGTTGGACTTGTGGAGGTCCTCAATATGAGAAGGATTGCCCTCAAAAGACAGGTAATACCAACTCAACTAAGAATGCAACTACAGTGGGGGATCTGGGGAAGGCTCATCGCATCCATGCAATGGTGAATAATCGCCAGGTCAAACACCAGTCCACTGTGTTGGAAACCTCAGGTAATATTGATGGTATGAGTTTTGTCATTTTAATAGATCCAGGGGCTACTGATTCATTTATTTCTCTAAATACATTATCAATGATTAAACATAAAGAAACTCCACAATATGAATTTAGACATGTAGAAATGGCATGTGGTATGAAAAGAAATGTAGGAAAGATGGTAAAGGATTGTGAGGTGGACCTGGGTGTGTGTAAAACCAAGGTATCCTTGTACTCTACAATTCTAGGAGTTTATGACATAGTTATAGGAATGGATTGGTTGGAGCGACATGAGGCACTCCTAGACTGCAAAGACAAGATTCTACATTTCACCGACAATGACGGCCAAAGAAAATCATTAAGGGGAAAGAACCGAGGGGTGTCCTTGAGGTTCATCTCCTCCATGCAACTAATGAAATTGAGGCAAAAGGGATGTCAAATGTTCTCGGTGGTAGCTCTAAACGATAAGGGTGACTCTGAAGACCTTGATAAACATCCATTCCTTGTTGAATTTAAGGATGTATTTCCTGAAGAACTACCCAGGCTACCCCCAAAAAGGGAAATTGATTTCACCATCGACCTTAAACCAGGCACTGAGCCTATTGCAAAGGCACCCTATCGTATGTCAGCTCCAAAGCTAAAAGAATTGTAGATCCAATTAAAGGAATTATTGGACTTGGGGTTCGTACGACCTAGCATATCTCCATGGGGAGCCCCTGTGATTTTTGTTAAGAAAAAGGATGGGTCTTGGCGACTGTGCATTGATTACCGCCAGTTGAATAAAGTGACGATAAAAAATCCATACCCTTTGCCAAGGATAGATGACTTATTTGATCAAATGAGGGGGGCAACTGTGTTTTCAAAGATAGATCTGAGGTCAGGATATCATCAGTTGAGAATCAAAAAAGAAGATATTTCGAGGACAACCTTTAAAACAAGATTTGGGCATTATGAATTTGTAGTTTTACCCTTTGGACTGACAAATGCCCCGGGGGTTTTCATGAGTTTGATGAACGGAATATTTCGGGATTACTTAGACAAGTTTGTACAAGTCTTTATCGATGATATTTTGATCTACTCAAAGACCCCATAAGAGCATGACGAACACTTGAGCATAGTTCTACAATGTCTTAGAGAAAACCAATTATACGGGAAGTTGTCAAAGTGTTCCTTTTACCAAACCAAGATTCATTATCTTGGACACATTATCTCTGGGGACGGTATCACAGTAGACCCGGTAAAGATCGAGGCCATCATGGAATGGCCAACACCAACAAATGTTCATGAAATACAAAGTTTCACGGGCATGGAAGGGTACTATCGTAGATTTGTCGAAGGGTTTTCAAAAATAGCAAACCCCATTACCGAGCTCCAAAGAAAGAACAAGAAATTCATTTGGACTGAAAAATGTGAAGAGGCATTCCAAAGGCTAAAGGTGTTATTAACGACAACACCAATTTTGAATGTGTCGGATATGGAACAAGAATTTTTGGTTTGCATTGATACCTCCAAGGAAGGGCTGGGTTGTGTGTTGATGCAAGAAGGAAGAGTAACAGCCTATGCATCAAGGAAACTTAGAACCCACGAAGAAAACTACGCAACCCATGATCTAGAAATGGCAGCAATTGTTTATGCACTAAAGATTTGGAAACACTACCTTCTAGGAAGGAAGTTTGATCTTAAGACTGACCATTGTGGGCTACAACACATATTCCCTTAAGATCACTTAAATGCAAGGCAAAGACAATGGTCTAAGCTAATTAGTGAATATGATTTTGATATCACTTACATCAAAGGAACGGTAAATAGGGTGGTTGATGCTTTAAGTAGGAGGCCGCAGATATTTCCAGTGATTCCCTTAAAGACAAATTTGAGGGAGAAACTACTTGAATTACAAATTAAAGACATCGGGTATCAGGAGGTTATCAAAAGTTTGAGGGAGGATGAAATGAGGGTCCCAAAATATGAAGAATACTCCCTTGATAATGATGGGCTACTACGATTTCGGGGAAGGATATATGTACCACCGAATGAAGATATATGCCAATTAATCTTAAATGAAGCACATCGCGCAGTATACATGGCACACCTTGGTGTTAAGAAGATGAGTGCGGACCTGAAACCACTCTTCTTTTGGAAAGGGATGAAGAAGGACATCGTGAACTTGGTAGCAAGATGCTTAGAGTGTCAACGAGTAAAAGTTGAACACAGGCATCCAGCAGGTTTATTGCAACCCCATGAGATACCAAAATCTAAATGGGAAGTTATATCAATGGACTTCATTGTGGGACTACCAATGACCTCAAGAAGACATGATTACATATTTGTAGTGGTGGACATGTTGACCAAGAGCGCCCATTTCATACCAGTTAAGACTACATATAAGGCACTAGAAATAGCCAGGGTTTTTTATTAATGAGATTATGAGATTGCATGGAGTGCCTAGGAAGACCATATATAATAGGGGAGCAG
Source organism: Pinus taeda (assembly GCA_000404065.3). Classification (NCBI taxonomy): domain Eukaryota; kingdom Viridiplantae; phylum Streptophyta; class Pinopsida; order Pinales; family Pinaceae; genus Pinus; species Pinus taeda. Next base: position 142,281 of record APFE031696149.1, on the reverse strand, counting down.
TGTTTACAGGAAGATTTTGGACTAGTTTCCAAGAAGCTTTGGGAACCCAATTGAACTTCAACACTACTTATCACTCGGAGACAGATGGGCAGACAGAGAGGACTAATCAAATCCTTGAAGACATGCTTCAGATGTATGTGATGGACCAACAAAAGAGATGGGAGGAGTTTTTACCACTAGTGGAATTTGCTTACAATAATAGTTATCAGAGTTCCATCAAGATGGTGCCATTTGAGTTCTTATATGGAAGACCTTGCAGAACACCTCTCCGTTAGGACCGACTAGAGGACCGAGTATTAATAGGACTAGAAGTGGTGCAAGAGATGGAAGAACAAATGACTATGATTAGGGGAAGGCTAAAAGAAGCACAAGATCGACAAAAGAGCTATGCTGATGCTCATCGGGTAGGCTGAAGTTATGAAGTGGGGGATAGGGTGTTCTTGAGAGTAAGGCCCCAGAAAAAGCTCTATAAAATTTGGAAAGGAAGAAAAATTGTCTCCACGGTTTGTGGGACCTTTTGAAATCTTAGAAAGGAAAGGGTCGGTGGCATATAGGCTTGCCTTACCTCCATCTTTAGCACGTATGCATGATGTATTTCATGTTTCTGTTTTACGTCATTATATTTCAGATCCTTCACATGTTATTGACTTTAGTCATTTGCAGGTTTCGGACGAGGGAACAATGATGACCGAACCAGTTTGCATACTGGACCAGCAAACTTTGCAGCTTAGACGACAGTTAGTGGACTAGGTTAAGGTCCAGTGGGACAATTATAGTCCCAGTTCAACTACTTGGGAGGACACCGAGGAGCTGCGTCATTGTTTTCCTTACCTATTCCAAGGACTTCGAGACGAAGTCTATTATTAAGAAGGGGTGTATTTAGTGCCCGCTCTAGTTGACTAACAGTGATATGACACTAACATTTATTTAACCCTAAGGCCCACACATTATTCTTTAAGGACCTCAGGTTGAGGATCTGGGGACGTGACGCTATTATTAGTGATTGAGATATTCATGGTTGTGATGTTTATGTATGTTCTCCATTGATATTATGATAGCATGAATGGTTATGTATGTTATCTATTGGTATTATGATGATTGTAACATTATATGGTTAAGTTTGGTCTCTATTGAATTTATGATGATGATGGCAGTAAAGGATATGTATGCTCTCTATTAAAATCATGATGATGACAAATTTGATAGATAGGTATATTTCTATTGATGTTATGATGTTGATAGCTTAATGGATATGTATGTTTCCATTAATGTTTTGATGATGATAGCCATGATGGATGTGTCCCTATGTTACCTACTTTCATTAGTTCGGGCTTACAATGAACAATGATGTGAATGACTAGGTGTTGTTAATGATGCTATTATGACAATGACTAACACTGAGAAACCTTGTTACTGATGATTATTGAGTATGGCAGGAAACCACCAGAGGCACTCGCATATGACGAGTTGACGACAACTGGTTTGATGAAAAAAGTTATATTATTTTATCTTTGAAATTCAAAGTCAATTTTGAAACCTGCTATATATGTTTATCTATATTCTGACGAGATGTTAGTGGTTGTAGGCACAGATTAGTTGCTTGGCCGAATGACTCACATATGGGTGATGGGGGTGTACAAGTGGATGGAACTACATGGGAGGGATAGGACAGTCTCTCTGATCTCACCCACTAGCACTCCTGCCGTGACTGGGGCTGGAAGGGTTGAAACACCTTCGCCTTGAAGATCACGATAGCATGAGGGCAGGTCCCAAAGTTGGGTCGCTCATGAGGATTTTACTTTGGGGGGGCACATCAAGGCGGATTCCTTAATCTCCGACACCATTAGTCTCACTTTAGCAGGCAACATAAGAGACGATAGTGGTCTATGTCGTTGCACCTATATTTTCCCCTCGTAGTCACTGAATGCTTGAAGGGAAAGTGATGTGGCACCCTTGGAACTTCAAGGGAATTTTTTGAAGAGCACGAACAACTTGGCACCCTTGGCATCACAAATAAACTATTAGGCGTGGCACCCTTGGAACTTCAAGGGAAGTTCTTGAAGGGCACGACCAAGCTTGGCACCCTTGGAATCATTAAAAATAAATTAAATAATAAATATAATCAAGGAATGAAAACTAGGTGAATTTACATCCAGGGTAAATGATGTTAGAAACCGAGGTAATTAAATCAAAAATAAAACTTGGGTTAAAAGGATCATAGGAAGAAATAAAATAGGTTACCTTAAAAACTCTACCGTTCCCATGTTAGAAAATATTAGGTAAATTATGTAGTTTAATTAGGTAAAAGGGGAAAGAGGGACATAATTGTAAGGATAAAGATTAATCATAAACTAGTTAAACCTAATTAAGAGAAGAGGAAGATGAATTAAAATAAGAATAATAATTTAAATTTAGAAAAATGTAGAGAACCTCCATGTGGCAACAACCAACATAAGAATATCCATCTAAGAGATAACTTGAGTTAAATTAGGGAGTAGATAGGGAATCAAATCTTGACTCATTAATTGGCTTTAGTAATGAACACAAATTAAGAAATAAAAAGGGGGATCAAGAGGCAACTAGGAGAAGAAATAGGAATCTTGTTAAGGTGAGGAAAATATTAGTTTTAAATTAAAATTTAAGTAAATAAATTTTGGAGACCCTTGATAAGAGAGTGACACATAAGTGAGTCAATAGTCAAACTATTGAATTATAAAAAATAATTAATTATGCATGAAATGCCAAGTGTCACCTATGAAGACTCCTATAAAAGAAGGGGCAAGCCATGGGAGAAGGGACTTTTGGGAACCCTATTGTTGGATGGATGAGACGATGTCAGAGCAGTGATTACGAAACTATAGTGAGTTTGGTGAGGTAGAGGATTTTAGAGAGGGGACTCTTGAGTCAAGAAATGCTCTCCTCTACCAGCTATTGCATTCCTCCATTGTACAACCCCATTGCAGCTCGAGGGTCCGCGGGGAAGAAGAGTACCCAAGGAGTAGGTTGGGAGGTTAACCGGTGGGTCATCGCATTCAGATCAAGTACGTCGTCATTCACTCTCGGAGGTGATCGACAACAAGGGAATACAAGTAACAGCAAATCAAGTGGAGTCTCGTCTTCTGGTGAACGGTACATATGTGTTGCAATATTATTTTGTATGATTTCTTTATGGTCTTAGTTAAATGTATGTAAATTTTATGATATGTTCAGTGAAATGAATTTCAAGAATGTGTTAGACAGTGCTGAATAAATTTGAATTCCCAATGTTTTTCTCTTCTGGTTGTATTTTATTGTGATTTATTTTCATATATATATATATATAGTATAGAACTGGTCCTTACACTTGGTATAGAACTGGTCCTTACAAACGTAAACATTTAGCATGTAATGGGGGTATGGGGGTAGATCTCACGTAAACGTAAACATTTAACATGTAATGTTTAACATTTACCATTTAACATTTTTAATCTAATGTCGACCCATTTTAAAATCAATCTAATTATTATTATGTATAAAAATGATATAAATTTAAAATATAAAGAGTTTTACTAACACTCAAAAAAGTGGTATGGTAAATAAATAAAACCTCTTTTATATTTACTCCATAAACCTCTTTATATTTACGAAAACTCAAAAAAGAGGTTTTATTTAGGTGAATCCTATGGGCCAAATACCATTTTAATACCATGGACTAAATACCATGGGTCAAATACCATATTTATATAAGAGGTATAAAGAGGTATGGTAAATAAATAAAAATATATCTAATAGGATTAGAAATCAACATCTAATTATATACCAAGCCTATGGGCCAAATACCATGGGCTAAATTATTATTAATACCATGCAAAAAAACATTATTAACCCTAATATTAATATTAAAAGATTAATATTATTAAATTTAATAATTTTGGAATAATACAATATTAAATTTGTTATATTATAATATATCATAATATATATTAACTCTAGATATATATGGGAGGGAAGAACAAAGCCATAAAAGTGATAAAGGTGGAGAGATAGGGAGAGTAAAAAGGGAGAGATGAAGATAAACTGAAAGAGAGGGGAGAGGAGGAATGAAGAGAGAGAGAGGGAGAGGAGTGAGAGAGGTAGAGAAGGGTAAGAGAGGGAGAGGGAGACATAAAGATGGAGGGGGGGAGAGAGAAGGAGAAAGGGAGGGAGATAGTGAGAGGATTGGAAGGCAAAAAGAGAAAAAAAGAGATGGAAGAAGAGAGAGGGAGGTAGGAGAGAAAGGGAGAGAGGAAGGACGAGAGAGATGGCTTGAGAGAGAGGAGTAGAGAGGGAGGGATAGAGAGATGGAGTTGGAAGGGGAGAGAGGGAGGGAAGAAGAAAGACAGAGAGTGAGAAGTGGAGAGAGAGAGGGAGCGACAAGGGAGAGATGGAGAGAGAGTGTGTATGTTTAGGGGTGAGATAAAGAGACAAGGAAGGAGAGATGGAGAGAAAGGGGGAGAGAAGGAGAGAGGGAGGGATATAGAACATAATTGGAGAGAGAGAAAGAGAAAGAGAGAGAGAGAGGATTGGAGGGAAAAGAGAGAGAGAGAGAGAGAAAGAAAGAGGATTGGAGGCGAAAGAGAGAGAGAGAGTGATGAGGGAAGAGAGAGGGAGGTAGGAGAGAAAGGGAGAGAGAGGAGGAGAGTGATGGGGGAAGAGAGAGAGAGATTGAGAGAGAGAGCGATGGGAGAAGAGGGAGGGAAGTAGGAGAGAAAGGGAGAGAGAGGAAGGACAAGAGAGAGGACTTGAGAGAGAGGAGGAGAGAGGGAGGACGAGAGGAGGAGAGGGAGGGATAGATAGATGGAGCTGAAGGGGGAGAGAAGGAGGGAAGAAGAAAGACATAGAGAGTGAGAAGTGGAGAAAGATGGAGTGACAAGGGAGATATGGAGAGAGAGTGTGTATGTTTGGGGGTGAGATAAAGAGACAAAGAAGGAGAGATGGAGAGAAGAGGGGAGAGAAGGAAAGAGAAGGAGAGAGGGAGGGATATAATAACAGAGTTGGAGGGTGAAGAGAGAGAGAGGTGGGAGAGAAAGGAAGGAAGGGACAAGATGTGAGAGAGTGGAGAGAGGAAGGGAAACGTTGAAGAAAGTGTAACTAGGTTCGGTCTTCATAAATGTAATTTTGATCTTTGTACTTGTAAAAGAAAAAAATTATTATTTTTGTCAATTATAAAAATGAGTTTCTTGCTCATTGCATACGTCAAGTACATGATTGAGTGCTTCTAGGAAAGTCAAAGAGTCAATGTAATTGTTGAAGACCCATGTGGGCATGTTACACTATGTAAATCTATGTATTAGAGTCAAAGAAAGATGTCAAAGGTGATCCTCCAAAGCAAAGACAAGTTTCCTCTTCAAGTCGGTTCAAAGAATGAATTTTGGTGCACTTAAATTCATGTCAGCCTCACTAGCTCAAGTCGACCTGAGATAGGAGGGCAGACTCCTATATATAGGGCAGTTCGACCTCACAATTATACCACCAAGTGATCTCTAAAAACAGCGAGAAAGAGAGTCAAGAAAGAGGTACGAAAAAGAGCAAGAAGGTGCCTCTAGGCCAACGAAGAAGAAGAGAAAGGAATCCGAGTGCTTGAGGACTGTTTTGGGGCTAAATTTTGTCACACATGTGAAGGAGAAAGGGTATTTCTGCGGTCACATCAGATCCATAAGTGCAGCAACTTAATAGAGTTCGAATGGGCTAAAAGGAGGTTCCAAATAGGCCTCCATCTCTAGCGAAGTAGGTGCCACCTCAAGCAAAGGAAGGGAGCAAGAAAAAGAATCTATTTCAAGCCCTAGATCAGCCACACGTGCGAAGAAACCAGATCTGCAGTAGGGTTAAGAGGATCAACCTCTAAGTCAGAGTTATACCGGAAGAAGAGCCTCATTCTCTAACCTAAGGATCAAAGAGAAGGAAGACTACCAAACGAGGTAGAGAAGGAAAGGAAGACACCAAAGTAGAGGTCTTTAAGGAGATCTAGGGTTTCTGCAGTAAGTGTTATCAACCGCTGGAAGAAGAGCGAAGAAAAATGTTTCCAATTGCCGAAAGAAGAGCGAAGGAAGAGGTCAGGGTGCAGTGCAGAAGGAGGCATCCGTTGAAGAACAAAAGGAAGAGAGACTGTGTCTTGTGCTTGGAGGCTCTATTGGTCAAGGGTCTAGGGTTTGGCAATTGTCAATTGAAGCTTCAATAAGAGAAATTTGCAAAAGGGTTTTCCTCTCTAGGAGAGAGAGGTTTTTCCCTAGTTGAGAGCCAACATCTTGTGTTCTTGTCTCTTTTGTTTTGGTAACTGTTTGATGAAGTAAGAGAACACACACTAATAATAATAAGTGAATATTGCGCTAACAAGAAAAAGTAAAAGTACCTCACAAATAGTTATCATCGTCAGAAGAATCTCACCATAACCCAGATGCCCTAGATTCTTCAACATGGTATCAGAGCTAAGGTGACACATCAAGGAAGGGCATCACAAGAACAGACAAAGATTGAAGCGTCAAATCTACAAGCGAGGATTTAAGAGCCATCAAAGACAAGAAGGATTACTAACTCCTCTCCTAGATCCATTGAGAAGGACTACCATCTTGGGAACAAAGCTCTTACTGAACGGAGAAAGCCTTCCATCTAAAGAAGGTTCATCCAAGAAGAGCCTGCATCAAATATTCTTCATCTTCAAAAGAAAAGCACTCTAGATCAAGCCTCATCATTGAAGATCTCCAGATCTACACAATGAAAAGTTTTCATCAACAAGCAAATCTCTCTCAAGGCACCTTGAAGGAAGCATCTTGAAGAACTCCAAGGTCTAAGAAGTCGAAGCTTCAATCATCAAGGAAGAAGCAAGATTGTAATGTTCCTAAATAGGAATACAAGTGATATAAAGCAAATAAAACTCTGCGGCAGAATATAAAAATGAAATACACATTAAACACCCATGGAAATGCTACAAACAAGGAATTGATGAGCCATATTATTAGAATTCTCCAAGCAAAATACAATATATATCGGAATGGTGCACTTGGGCTTGTCCTAATGGACAAGCAAGACCAACCCCAAGTGGGAAAATGGATGAGCTGAACGCTGCCCAACTGTTGCACCAATCTGCATTGCTCTGCCCCAGAAAACCACTGCACTACTGAACTTCGACTAACTGGAAAATGCACTAAAACAACCCGGAAATTTGTGTTCTTTTAACCTCAAACTCCTTGGACAAAACCCAGAAGAGAATTTAGCTGGTTTTTACTTTGGGTTTTTGACCCCCTTGGAGCCTCTCCCCAGCTATGGCTGCCAGATTCAACCTACTGGAAACTGCCTGCAAATCCCTCTACAAACTCCTCTCAAATGTTGGGTTTACCTCTGTTATCCAACTCCTAACTACCTGGATGACTCTTGGCCAAGATCAGTTGCTCTCCAAGTCACCACGAATTTTTGTTGGATGACCTCTGCGTTGTTCCTCTGCTCAGAAATGCGAATGACTGATGTGTAGATTTAGCTAGTTGCAAACTCCAACGAAAATTCCTACACTATGTTGCTCCCTCAACTCCCGGATCTCTCAACAAGCAAAGAATCCCCTGCTGGTCTTCAACTCCCTCTGCGTGTTTTTTCGCTGCCCAAAAGTACGCACTTCCCTCTCTGCGCTAATGCTGATGACTGAAGTGTGTTGCTGCCCCTGACTCCCTGAAACTCCTGTAGAACAGCCTCCCCAGGGCAGGCACGGATGGTCCCCGAAGTTGAGGTTGAATCTCCTGCATGAGAGATTCGTGGCTAAACAGCCGGTAGACTTGCTAAACAACAAAGCGTACAAGTGAGTGTTTGTTTGCAAATGTAGAAGAAAGTCCAAAATGAGAGTTGATCCCTCCTTATATTCCCTTGGGCCTCCTTAGCCTCATGTGGGCCCCTCCATCCACCTATTCGATTTCCCTCCAAGTATATCAAATGGCCAAGTTCGAATTCCCGCATGTGGGTGGCCCCCACATCCCACTAGCTGCTAAATAAAGTCAAATTTGCTCCAAAGTTCCTAAGTCAAAGTGTGGGGTCCTCCTCCTAAGTCAAAATTGTGCCAAAAATGTGTAGCTGCACCCTGTGACTAATGTTTGTGAGAAGGGACATGACAGTCCTCCCCTCGCAAATGTTGCTTGCCCTCAAGCAACATCAAAGTTGGGTGCTCCAATATGTGCTCACTCTCCCAGGTGGCATCCTCATCTGGCAAGTTTTTCTAGCGTACCAAGAACTTCCTGATGGTCCCGCTCCTTAGTCTCCTTTCCCTGCTCTCCAAAATGGCCTTTGGTTCCAACACCAAGTGGCCCTCATCATCCAATGGGGGTAGATCAGCTGTTGTCGTCACCTGTTGTCTCAACACCTTCTTCAAGCATGCGACATGAAACACATTGTGGATCCTACTCCCTTGAGGCAGCTCCAGCTCATAAGCCACCTCCCCAACTCATCTAGTCACTTGGTAGGACCCATAGAAGCGTGGTTGTAGCTTCTCAACCCCCTTCTGTTTCAGCGTAGATTGCCTGTAAGGCTGCAGCTGGAGGTATACCAAGTCCCCCTCCTCAAAGTGTCTCTTTGTCCCGTGCTAGTCTGCGTAAAGTTTTTGCTGATTTTGGGTTGTCACCAAATTATCCTTGAGAGCCTTGAGGATATCTTGGCTCTCTTGGACCTAGTCTTTGGCCTTTGGGGCCCGACTATCTCCAAAAACAATATCAGCAAAAGTCATTGCATCATATCCATAAAGGGCATGAAAAGGAGTCATACTAATGGACATGTGGTGCATGGTGTTGTAGCAATACTCGCCCAGATGCAACCATCGAATCCACATCCTCTGCTAGCCTGTCACATAGTTCCTCAGGTACCCCTCCAACCACTAATTAACTCTCTCCGTCTGGCCATCTATCTAAAGGTGATAATTGGTGCTAGGAGCCAACCAACCTGAAGAGTTCCTGGCAAAAGCCACCCATGAATCTGTTGTCTATGTCGCTCACTATGTTCTTGGGGAGCCCATGTAGTCTGAAAACCTCCCGGAAGAACATCTCGGCAACCTATGCAGCCATGTACCTAGTGGGAATGGCGAAGAAGTGGGCAAATTTGGTCAACCTATCGAGCACTATGTATATGCAATCCTTCCCCTGTACTCTGGGGAGCCCAGTGATGAAATCCATCGAAATACTTTCCCATTTCCCCTCCGGGATGGGAAGTGGTTGTAGCAATCCTACAGGGTGGGTCAGCTCCCCCTTGTTCTGCTGACAGGTCTCACACTCCCGTGCGTGCTACAACACGTCCTCCTTGAGGCCCTTCCACATGAATCTCTCCCGAACAGCCATATAAGTCTTCTGGAACCCCTGGTGTCCGAACAGTGGTGAATCATGAGCTGCCTGGAGTACCCTCTCCCTCAACTGCGAGTTGGGCACTAAGTAAATGCGCCCCTTATAATAGATGGCCTCATCCATCACACGGTAACGCGCATCTGCATATGTCCCCTCCAATACCTCGCATGCTCTCCTGTCCTTAGAGTACTCCACCAACAACTGAGCCTTCCAATCATGGTAGATGCTCATGAGAGATAACCCAGCTGGTCTCTGAGATAGATCATCGGCCACCACATTGTGCTTCCCCCGCACATACTCTATGTCGAAATCATAGGCTTGCACCTTGCTAACCCATCTTTGTTGCCTGTCATTGAGGCCTTGCTGCCCCATGAAATGTCGAAGATTGTTGTCATCAGTCTTCACTCAAAACTGGTTGCCCACCAAGTACTGGCGGAACTTGGCCAATGCATGCATAATGGCCAGCATCTCATTGTCATATATGGAATATGATAGCTCATGCGGTAGGAGGTTCCGACTCTCGAAAGCTATGGGATTCCCCTCCTGTGACAATATTGCTCCAACTCCTACCCCGAATGCATCACACTCCACCGTGAATCCCTGGGAAAAGATCGGAAGTGCCAAAACAAGGCAACTACTCATCACCTCCTTGAGCCGATCAAAGGCAACCTGTGCTCCATCAGTCCATGCGAAGGCCCCCTTCTTAGTCAAGTCAGTCAAAGGCGCTACCAGCTGCGAGAACCCTTCGACAAACTTCTTGTAGTAGGTGCAAATGCCCAAGAAGCCCCTCAGCGTAGTCACGTCTTGGGGTATTGGCCAATCCCAGATGGCCCGAATCTTCTCCTCGTGGAATTTCACCCCATTTGCTCCAATGATATGCCCTAGGTAGAGCATCTTTGTCAACCCAAACTCACACTTGGAGAGCTTGGCATAAAACTGTTGCTCCTCTAGAATGCACAATACCTCCTCCAAGTGTTGGAGGTGCTCCTCCCATGTCCGACAGTAGATCAAAATATCATCGAAGAACACTAGCACGAAGCTCCTCAACTATCCCCGAAAGACATGGTTCATGCATGACCGGAATGTGGCCGGAGCGTTGGTCAACCCAAATGGCATGACCAGAAACTCAAAGTGCCCATAGTGGCACCGAAAAGTTGTCTTAGGGATATCATGATCCCTCACCCTAATCTAGTGGTACCTTGAACGCAGATCAATCTTAGAGAAGTACTTGGCTCCTCTAATATCATCCATTAGCTCGTCAATGCGAGGAATAGGGTACCGGTTCTTAAGAGTCTTCCAGTTGAGGGCCCGGTAGTCAATGCACATCCGAAGGGTTCCATCCTTCTTCTTCACCATCACCACCGAAGAAGCAAAAGCACTGGAACTTGGCCTGATATGGCCCAATGCAAGCAGCTCCTGGATGACCTTCTCTATCTCGTCCTTATAGGATTTGCAATGCCTGTAAGGAGTAGTGATCACGGCCTGTACACCCAGCTCCAACTCAATGATGTGCTCAAATCCTCTATCTGGTGGTTGCCCTGGTGGAATGTCCCCAAACACTACTGCATACCTGTCCAGCAAAGCCTGTATGTCTGCTGGTGGTGGCTGCATCTGTCCCCTAGCCTTTGAGATCCTCAGTTCAACTGCCCATGTAATGTCCCCATGTCGTAGGTCTGCCTCCATCTTGTGGGCCGAAACTGTCTGAGGTGGGTAAGACTGCATGTATCTCAAGACTACCAGTTTGCCATCTGGCCCAATGAACTCCATCTTTGGTTTCCTCCAATCCGTCGTGACTCGCCCAAGGGAATACAACCACTAGACACCCATCACCACGTTGGTATCTAGCACATTGACCACAAAGAAGTGGTCCATCATCGAGTAGTTCCCCATAACTACTGTCAAGGAGGGCACATATCTAGTGCACTGGATGGTACAGTCACCTGGCACTAGGACTGAGAAACCCTCGAACTCTGTTGTGCTGAGGCCCCTCCTTTGGACCAACTGGGCATCTATGAAATTGTGGGTAGCCCCACTATCCACCAGCACTGACACCCTCTGCCCCTGTACAATGCCTCTGATCCTCAATGTCAAAAACTTAGGAATTGCGCATAAAGAAGCAAGGACTCATGCTGGAGCAAGAGATGATGCCCCTCCATATGGAGGTGGTGGTGGTGACCCTCTGTCTGTCGAACTCTCTCCATCTGTCCCATCACAATCCTGCACCACCTCATTCTCTTAGTCACTGTCAGAAAAGACCTCAATGTAGTGTGTTGTACCTACAGTGCACCTATGGCCAGGTGCCGAGGGCTCTCTACATGTGAAGCACAACTTCCTCCTCCAGAGGTCCTTCTGTGTCTCCTCATCTAACTGCCCCCTCCCTTGTGTGGTCCTCGGTGGTGGGGGTCTAGTCTCATGCCCCTTTTGTGGGAAAGGGGTCCATGCAGGAAATGGTGCTTTAGTCTTGGGGATGGCCACTTGTAGATCTTTGGCACACAAGACTGCTTCTTGCAACGTGGAGGGTCTGTGCGACTTCACCAGTCCACGCAGGGACTCAAGCAAGCCCTCAATGAAGGTATACACCCTCCTTGCCTCGGAGAGATCTGGGACGATCACTGACACCTGTAGAAGATCTGAAAAGTACTGCTCTGGGTTGCCTGTTTGGCATAATTGTGTCAACTCGCTGAAATAAGCCTTTGGATCCCTCTGATCAAACCGCTCCACCACCCTCCGGGTGAAGTCCTCATAAGAAACTATTTGGGCATTCCCTAGGGTGGTCAAGCCATGAAACCACCACTCATGGGGTTCCCCCTCCATGTGCAGTGTGGCCATGTTAATGGCTTCCTGCTATGTCATCAGATTGAGTTGAAACTATGTGTCCATCTTTTCAACCCAAGCCCTGGCCATGCACTTGGCAGTGCCATCAAAAGTAGGGAAATACATCCTCCCTATGATTCTCTGCAGCTCATAGTTTTGGGTCCCTTGTCCTCCGCACCCCTTGTTCTTCCCACACTCTGCTTGAGCTTGCAGTAATCTCTAAAGGAGAGGGCTTCTTTCAAGTCTTCATCCATAGACTTCCATTCTCTGAAGTAATCCCCCATCTAAGGAGGGTTTTCCTCCCTTGCGGGCTCGATTTGTGCCACTAGCACGAAAGAAGGTAGTGTAGCTAGAGTCGGCACACTAACTGAAGGGCGCTACGCTGCTAGTGAGGGGTGATCAAATGGCTGAGAGGCCCTGAAAGTTTCCCCACATAGAAACCCTCTAGGCGTGGTCCTTTCTCTGTTATGTGACTTGATCTCCTCCAGCATGTCTTTCTGCCCCTTGGCCAAGTCACTCAAGGCCCTCAAGGGGCTGTCGAAAGCCATCTCCTCCCTGCTCTTGGGCTTTGTCATTTCCTCCTCTTCGGCCATTGTTTTTCCCTTGTCCTCCATGTTTGGAGTAATCTCTAACTCCCTTTCTCTGCTCTTGTACCTCTGTCTATGTTAGGTGATGTTCTGCTAGTCCCCTTCTCTCATAGGAGACAATCCCAACAGCTGAACCAAGAACTAGGCTCTGATACCACTGTAATGTTCCTAGATAGGAACACAAGTGATATAAAGTAAATAAAACTGTGTGGCAGAATATAAAAATGAAATACACATTAAACACCCATGGAAATGTTGCAAACAAGGAACTGCTGAGCCATATTATTAGAATTCTGCAAGCAAAATACAATATATATCGGAATGGTGCACCTAGGCTTGTCCTAATGGACAAGCAAGACCAACCCCAGGTGGGAAAATGGCTAAGCTGAAGGCTGCCCAACTGCTGCACCAATCTGCATTGCGCTGCCCCAAAAAACTATTGCACTACTGAACTTTGACTGGCTGGAAAATGCACTAAAACAACTCAAAAATTTGTGTGCTTTCAACCCCGGAATCATTGGACAAAAACCAGAAGGAATTTAGCTGGTTTTGACTTTGGTTTTTCAACCCCCTTGGAGCCTCTCCCTAGCTATGACCTGCTGGAAACTTGCCAGCAAATCCCTCTACAAACTCCTCCCAAATGTTGGATTTACATCTGCTATCCAACTCCTAACTACCCGAATGACTCTTGGCCAAGATCAGTTGCTCCCCAAATCACCACGAATTTCTGATGGATGGCCTCTGCGCTATTCCTCTACTCAGAAATGCGAATGACTAATGTGTTGGTTCAGCTAGTTGCAAACTCCAGCGAAAATGCCTACACTATGTTTCTCCCTCAGCTCCTGGATCTCCCAACAAACAAAGAATCCCCTGTTGGTCTTCAACTCCCTCTGCGTGTTTTTTCGCTGCCCAGAAGTATGTACTTCCCTCTCTGCGTTGATGACTAAAGTGTGTTGTTGCCCCTGACTCCCTGAAACTCCTGTAGAACAGCCTCCCTAGGGCGGGCACAGATGGTCCCCCAAAGTAGAGGTTGAATCTCCCGCGTGAGAGATTCGTGTCTAAACAATCGGTAGACTTGCTAAACAACAAAGCGTACAAGTGAGTGTTTGTTTGCAAATGTCGAAACTAGTCCAAAAAGAGAGTTGATCCCTCCTTACATTCCCTTGGGCCTCCTTAGCCTCATGTGGGCCCCTCCATCCACCCATTCAATTTCCCTCCAAGCATATCAAATGGCCAAGTTCGAATTCCCCCATGTGGGTGGCCCCCACATCCCACTAGCTGCTAAATAAAGTCGAATTTGCCCCAAAGTTCCTAAGTCAAAGTGTGGGGTCCTCCTCCTAAGTAAAAATTTTGCCAAAAATGTGTAGTTGTACCCTGTGACTAATGTTTGTGAGAAGGGACATGACAAAGATCTCTTCATCACTAACACTCTCAAGTAAGTATTTTTATGTCCTCTTCTGAACATATCAAAATGTCTTTTTGCAAGGAAAGCAACAAATTGGTTGGGACTACTATTTTCCTTGCATGGAAAAAGACTGATCTACTTCTCAAAGAAAATGAAGTTATGGGCTACATCAAAGGGAATGCCACTATTCGTGCAAAGGAACAAACTCAAGCCCTAGCAAAGTATAATAAGGATGAGACAAGGGCTCAAAGGATTCTGATAGAATCCATCAAGGACCCTCTCATTCCTTATGTTTCCAAACTTGAAACATCTAAAGAAATCTATGATAAGTTGGTGGTGCTATTCTCAGTTAGTATAGCTGGAGAAGTGATATCGTTGCGAAATGAATTATATAAGATGAAGATATCCGAGGAAGAAGGAATAACTCCCTACTTCATGAAGGTCTCTAAGATGAGAGACCAACTACAAGAACTACGAGAAGTTATGTCAAACAGAGGAATGACTACTGTAGTGCTCAATGCATTGCCTGAGGAATGGGGCAACTTCACATCAAGTATATATGCCAAGAAGGAATCTACCCCATTGAATGAACTTTGTTCTCTATGCAAAATTGAGAAGACTAGACTCAAAGCCAAAGATGATGTGGGATCCAAGGAGCAAGCATTTGCTGCTATGGGCAAGAGAAAAAGGAAAATTTGCATGTTTGGTCCACAAAGAAAGGGAAAAAGAGATATGTCCAAAATACAATGATTTAGCTAGCAAGAATATGGACACTATAAGAGGGATTGTCCTAAGTTCAAGAAGGACAACAATAACAGGAAACGAGAAGAAGCCCACATTACCCAAGAAGTGAAAGTAGAAGAGAAGAAGCAGAAGAAGGAAGCTCCTCTGGATCTCTACTATGACTGCGATCAACTCCTTCACATAAGTCTTCTTTAAAGTTTTGGGTATCATAGGAACATGTAGAAGTAGCATAGAATGCATAATTTATAAGAATGGCATCTTCGGGAATATAGGAGCATTATGCAAAGGTAGCTCATATAAAGATATTCACGTAGGAAGGATGTAGCCATTAGATGACCTCATCAATGCATAAAGGAATGATCATGATCAGGAAGAATCATCTTAAGGCCACTATCATCAATAAAAAGGAACATTTGCAGGATAAGGATTATAAGGATCCTCCGATGCAATCTTCAATAGAAGGTTCATGATTTTCAGAAAGGGCATATGTCTCGATGAGAATTCCACTTATGGGATTCAAGAAAGGATGATATGTAGGCTTAGGAAGATGTAGCAAAGCAAAGGAGATTGCAGGTAATCTCAATCAAGAAAGTTGTCAAAAGAAATGGAGATAATCTCAATCAAGGAAGTTCTCAAAGGAAGTTGAAATGATCAAGGAAAGAACTAAGATGAGGTATGTATGCATCTATTTTTTTCAGTTAAGTCATGTCATCTTTTATTAATGAGCATGGGGAATCTCTCTAGAAGCATGGTCAAGAATAAGAATAAGATCTCTTTCATTAAGATATGCATGAAGGCATGGTTCCCACACTGAGAAAGGTCAACGTGATAAATATCTTCATATGGAGTATGAGGTGGTTGACAAGAGAACTTACAAAGAAGCATATGGGAAAAGGGATCAGGAATAAAAGGACACCATGGACACTAGGAATCAACATCCGACAGATTTGTTGAAGACATCTCCCGAAAGAAGGACTGAGAAATCTGACATAGAAGGAAAAAGATCAAAGGACCCTTGACACCTTGAAAGGCCTTGGAGATATGAACATCCACAATACTGATGATTCAAGGTAACAGATGTCATGATGAAGAGCCATCTTGAAAGGTACTTTTGATTTAATGTTATGATTTGATTTCTTGAATAATATCTGGATGAGTTCATGCAAGGCTACTAGAACAAGGGTTGTAAGTACAAGTACAACTAGCATTCATGTGAATGAAGGAAGTCCCTGAAAAAAATGATGGAGGAGTAGCCATATGACGAAGGGTCCAGATATGTATCAAGAAGGCCACTCTCCATGAAGAAATGAATGACATGACAAACCAAGAAGGAAAGTGATCGATGGTTGATGCCCTACAAGGAAGAAGCTCAACTAAATTTCATGACGTCAAGGAAAGAAAGTGATCAAGCAACTAAAGGACCCACAAGAAGAAGTTGTTGGTGAAAAAGGAGAGTCCCTAGTTGAAGGGGAAGCTCTGACAAGTCCCTAATTAAGAGGGAGCTTGGGCAAGCTCCTGGTCAGAGGGAAGCTGGGTACATTCCTTTACAGGAATGGGCATATCTTCCTAGATGAGAGGGAGAGATAGACACAACATTCTTTTCTTCACTTGGGAAGAAAGAATGGAGGATTGGATAATCATGTGGCATCCGATGCTCTTTGAGGATGTGTAGGGCATCCAAGATAAGAGTAGGCAAGACAACCGATATTCTTTGAGGGTTGGGAACCCAAGATGAGAATAGTCCTAGAAGGTCATACTCAGTGAACACCCAGGTGGGTATGTACCTTGAGAGACAATGTTGAAGGTGTCTATAGTCATTGGTCTCGCCAACATTGTGCTCTAATCTAATGAGAGATAGAGTTGTCAATCAAGGCCTTGCTATAGAAACAATGTTGGTTACTATGATGCTAGAATAGATGGATTGCCAATCTTATTTCTCTTATGTGAATTCTTCAGATTGAAAATGTCCAAACACCTTATAAGTGAGTTATGAATACCTCCCTAGTTAAGAGGGAGTGTTGAAGAAAGTGTAACTAGGTTCAGTCTTCATAAATGTAATTTGATCTTTGTACGTGTAAAAGAAAAGAATTATTATTTTTGTCAATTATAAAAATGAGTTTCTTGCTCATTGCATAGGTCAAGCCAATGTTGCACAAAGCGGGGATGTTTTTTGGAAGCAGGGACGCAGAAGCGTCATTTCCCAAAAATCTAGGAAGCGAAGCGTCTCAGAAGCGTCTACTATATAAAAAAATAAAAAAATAAATAAAATAAAATAAAATAAATTATTATATCTTTTTGCATTTATATTAAAAAAACATCCAAAATACCAAATTAGTTGTAGAAGATAAGGAAGCATGCATATTTTTACATAAATCAAGATAGATATAGCATCCATTGTACATTAATGATTAATTATTCGAGCATCAACCATTTAGATGCATCAACCATCTAGAATCTAGATTCTTCTCCTCTTGCCTAGCCTTTGCCTCTACCTCGATTGTCTAGGGATATTAGTCAACATTGCCCAATTTTTGATCAAACACCTAATCCAAGACTTAAAAATATGGTAGCAAAAGCTTAACATGCTTGATCGATGATTTTGAACTTGATTGAAAGGTAATTTTTTGCTAAGGGCGTGACAAAGGAGTTCAACAATAACGCAACCAAACTAAGTAATATAGTGCTTGGTGCGCTTGAATTAAATGCTAATTCGCATACCTTCATACTTGATATAATCTAATGAAATGCCACAATCCCATTGATCCTGAATTCCTGAAAACTGTTAAGTCTGCTGAATTTTGAAATAGGATATGAAATTCTATTTCCTCCATATGAAGTCCAATGAGGCTGGAACCACTCTCAAACATCCTGAGTCATTTCATGGTAATGTTAAAAATTTAAGTAAAAGGATGAAAATGAAAAATAAAGGAGAATTACCATGAGGGAGCATCTAGGAAGCATTAAGAAAGCACGTTGGGAGCATCCGAGAAACCCCAACCCAACTTAAGTCAAAGAAAAAATAATAAAAATATTTAGAACCCTATGAAACCTATGGAACCGCCTATCTCCCTTCGGATCTGCTTGGGATCCGTCCCTGATCCGCCATGGATCCGAGGAGGATCCGTCATCGGATCCACGGATCGGAAATCCAGAACCGCAGATTGGGCTGGCACGGTTCCAAATTTCCAGGAACAGTCTTCACCGACCCGATCCGCGGTTCCGAAATTCCGAACCGCGGATCCGACGGCAAATTCCCCACAGATCCATACAGGTCACGAACCCTGGTTTAGATCCTTGGGGGGGGGGACGTTTCGTGCAACACTGGGTCAAGCACATGTTTGAGTGCTTCTAAGAAAGTCAAAGATCCAATGTAATTGTTAAAGACCCATGTGGGCATGTTACACTATGTAAATCTATTTATTAGAGTCAAAGAAAGATGTCAAAGGTGATCCTCCAAAGCAAAGACAAGTCTCCTCTTCATGTCGGCTCAAAGAATGAATTTTGGTGCACTTAAAGTCATGTCGGCCTCACTAGCTCAAGTCAGCCTAAGATAGGAGGGCAAACTCCTATATATAGGGAAGTTCAACCTCACAATTAGACCGCCAAGTGATCTCTAAAATCAGCGAGAAAGAGAGTCAAGAAAGAGGTACGAAAAAGAGCAAAAAGATGCCTCTAGGCCAGCGAAGAAGAAGAGAAAGAAATCCAAGTGTTTGAGGATTGCTTTGGGGCTAAATTCCATGACAAGTGCAAAGGAGTAAGGGTATTTCTGCGGTCACATCAGATCCATAAGTGCAGCAACTTAATAGAGTTCGATTGGGCCAAAAGGAGGCTCCAAATAGGCCTCCATCTCCAACGAAGTAGGTGCCACCTAAAGCGAAGGCAGGGAGCAAGAAAAAGAGTTTATTTCAAGCCCTAGATCAGCCACACATGCGAAGAAATCAGATCTGTAGTGGGGTTAAGAGGATCAGCCTCTGACTTGGAGTTATACCGAAAGAAGAGCCTCATTCTCTAGCCTAAGGATCAAGGAGAAGGAATACTGCCAAGCGAGGTAGAAAAGGAAATGAAGACACCAAAGTAGAGATCTTTAAGGAGACCTAGGGTTTCTGCAGTAAGTGTTATCAGCTGTTGGAAGAAGAGCAAAGAAAAGTGCTGCCAATTGTCAAAAGAAGAGCGAAGGAAGAGGTCAAGGTGTAGTGCAGAAAGAGGCATCGGTTGAAAAACAAAAGGAGGAGAGATTGTGCCTTGTGCTTCGAGGATCTATTGGTCAAGGGTCTAGGGTTTGGAAATCGTCAATTGAAGCTTCAATAAGAGAAATTTGCAGAAGGGTTTTCCTCTCTAGGAGAGAGAGGTTTTGCCCTGGATGAGAGCCAACATCTTGTGTTCTTGTCTCTTTTGTTTTGGTAACTGTTTGATGAAGTAAGAGAGAACGCACTAATAATAATAAGTGAAGATTGTGCTAATAAGAATATGTAAAAGTACCTCACAAATAGTTATCATCGTCAGAAGAATCTCACCATAACCCAGATGCCCTAGATTCTTCAACAGGAAAGGGAGATGAAGTTGGAGGGGGGGAGAAGAAGGTAAGAAGAAAGTCATAGAGAGAGAAAGGTGGAGAGAGAGAGAGGGAGTGATAAGGAATATGGAGAGAGAGTGAGAGAGGAGAGCAGGAGGAAAGAGAGAGAGAAAAGACAGAGACAGAGAGAAGGGGAAGAGAGAGAGAGAGGGAGAGGAGGATGGAGGGATAGATAGATAGATTGGAGAAAGAGAATGTATGTTTTGGGGGTGACATAGAGAAACAGAGGGAGATAAAGATATTAATGGAAGGTGAAGAGAGGGAAGAAGAGAGAGATGAAGAGAAGGAGGGAAGGAGGGACAGAGAGATTGATAGATATGGAGTGAGAGAGTGTGTGTGTTTTGGGGGGTGAGATAGAGAGACAAAGGAGAGATGGAGGAAGATATAGATATAGATGGAGGGGGGAGGAAGGGAAGAATATTTCTTGCACTACATGCATTGATTTCAGTGCAAATGGAGATTTCTAATCCTACTTGATTGCTTGCACTAAATGCATTGATTTTGGTGTAGATGTTGATTTCTAATGATATTTTATTTCTTGCACTAGATGCATTGATTTCAATGTAGATGATTTCTAATCCTATTTGATTGCTTGCACTAAATGCATTGACTTCAGTGTAGATGGTTATTTCTAATCCTATTTGATTGCTTGCACTAGATGCATTGATTTCAATGTAGATGTTGATTTCTAATTATATTTTATTGCTCGCACTAGATGCATTGATTTCAATGTAGATGATTTCTAATCCTATTTGATTGCTTGCACTAAATTCATTGATTTCAGTGTAGATGGTTATTTTTAATCCTATTTGATTGTTTTCACTAGATGCATTGATTTCAATGTAGATGTTGATTTCTAATTATATTTGATTGCTTGTACTAGATGCATTGATTTCAATGTAGATGATTTCTAATCCTATTAGATAGATTGCACTGAATGCATTGATTTTAGTGTAGATGGTCATTTCTATTCCTATTTGATTGCTTGCACTAAATGCATTGATTTCAGTGTAGACGTTGGTTTATAATCCTATTTGCTTACTTTCACTAGATGGCATTGATTTGAGTGTAGATGTTGATTTCTAATCCTATTTTAGTGTTGCATTAGATGCATTGATTTCAGTGTAGAAGTTGTTTTCTAATCTTATTTGATTGTTTGCATTAGATGCATTGATTTCAATGTAGATGTTGATTTCTGATTTGATGTAATTGGATGCATGATGGTACATTAATTTTAAAGTAATTGGATTAACAATGTGCATTGATTTTAGTGTAAGCTCAAAAAATTATTGGCAATGTACATTGATTTTTGTGTATAGTAATTCAATTTATTAATATTAGAGAGCAAGAGAGACAAGGTATGATGTTTACTACAACAACTTGAGCTAAAGATTTAAATGGTTTACGATTTCAACTGTCCTTTTCATATAATCGATATGAAAAGTGAAAACTAACAAGGGTGAAAATAAGAATAGTAGAAGAAAATAGTTTGAGATTGATCACAATGAAGACTGTGTGTAATTAACTACATTCTTTTTATTCACATTTTCTATCATTCAACACTATTACATTGTCACTTTGCATTCAAAATTTTTATTTCATTATTTTTCATCATTAAAGTTATTAACAATATTTATCATCTCAAAAAATTGAGGTATAAGCAAATTTAAAATTAAATTGACCATATTAATCTCAGACATATTTAGCATATTTAAAATAATTATATTAATATTAGATGTATTTACATACTATTGATAAAATTAATCATATCTTCGATAGATTTTCCTTGGCCACACATCACTGAAACCAGCCTAGATCCATCTTAACTCTGGATATATCAAGCGCCGAGAGGGATCAAATCTCTCGAGGTGCAAACCTTTCCTCAAGTTTTGCACACATAAAAAGAGGTTTGCACCTCAAGAGATTTGATCCCTCTCGGCGCTTGATAGATCTGGAGTTAAGATGGATCTAGGTTGGTATACAAACTTTGAGGATTGATGAATTGACAAACCCATAAGAACTACAGGGATTTGTGTATAAGATGGAGGTCAGTGACTAAGTTGAAAAGGAGTGACACACTGTTGATAGAGAGTAGAGAAAAGGAGTTGGAAATATACAGTCTTGATATTCAGAGGCATGCATGTGTTGAGAATTAGAATTGGCATTGATATGACAAAATAAAAGCATAGTGACAAGATAGTCAGTGATAGTGGCAACAAAAGCAAGCAACAACATCAATAACAAGAAGTGTGGTAGTTGGTATGGTAGTAGCAGTGAGGAGCAAGATCAATGACAAGAGTGTGGTAGCAGATTGAGTTGCAACAGTAGTAGAGGGGGCAGGAGTAATTGTATGAGTTAGGTAGTGGGAGCAGTGGATCATCACTAACAGAGGTAGGACCTGTAGCAATAGACTACAGTAGTGGACAGTGTCTGTAGCATTGGCAGCGGTAGTAACTTGAAGCAATGGCAACAATGATGAGTTAGTGATAGAGAGAGTGAACAATGATCAATGGTAGCAGTAACAAAGGTGGCAACAGTGGACAGTGGTAGTGTGGCAACAGCAGAAGCAGTGGAAGTTGTAGTGGCAGTAGTGTATTGTACTTGGGCCATTATCCCTAGTATGGGAGCCCAACCTTCAGGGAGCATTTGCTTCCTTCAAACTAGCTAGTAAAATCCCTTGGGAGTCTTACACTTCCTTCCAGACTTGTCTGGTAAACAGTGTATATAATCATACATGTAACAAAGCTTGTTTGGACGACATGTTTTGTTTACCATTGTTGATGTGATGTTATGATGATTTTTGTTGATGGTTTGAATACTTAAAGATTAACTAACCAATTGAAAGACTAAAGGAAATATTGATTCACCCCCTCTCAGTATTTCCAACAATTGGTATCAGAGCAAGTCCTTCATTTTAAAGCTTAACCACTTGAAGGAAGATCCAAGAAGTTTGCAATTGAAGATAAGGTGGTTGTTGATTCGGAAGAAGATGTTAATTCCCTCAAAGACAAGCTTCAAACAATGACACTGGACAAGGACAGATTTACGAGAATGTATAACAATCTTTATAGAGAACTTGAAGACCTAAAGGCTGAAAAGACGAAGTATTATGATAGTTGGAGATTTTTTTTGGCTGATATCATGCGTCTTGAAGCTCAAATTTGTTGGCATTATGATACAGGTATGATGCAAGTGTTGTCCTTGATGGCAACTCACTCAGATGACAGATCATAGTACAACTAGAATGATCAGAGAGGTATACGCAAGTTCGCTGTGACAAGAATGTGTATACACGCGGGTTCATCGTATACCAAGTCGCGTATACGTACACACACATGTTTACAAAAGGAAAGGCGCGTACATGTTGGGAATCTAAGATTTGGTCCATGGTATTTGGGTATTGGTCCATAGTATTTGGTCCGAAGTGTTGACCCCAGGTATTGGTTCTACGTGGTTTTGGACCATGGTATTGAGAGAGGCCTAAATCTATATAAGGAGAAGATCATTAGGCCAAGATGGGCAAGTGTGCAAGTGATGAATAGCTGATGAAGTATGAGATCTAGTATGCTGGTTATGGGTTTGTGATGCTTTGCCTGATCTGAACCAAGGAAGCATCTATGCGGTTGATAAAGGTTGATGGACTGAGATCATGAAGACTAAAATGTATTATCATTATATGGTATGATCATGAATAGATCTGAATACTGACGCACGTTTTATCCTTTATATCTTATGTTCTGGGTATATCTAAAGTTCGAAATTGCAGCGAAAGTACAAGTAATTATTTTCATATCTGTACGCGGGTTCTCTCTGGTGAAAGGGCGTATACACGCTGGTTCAACACAGTCAAGTAGCGTATACATTATGAGATTTGATGTTTGAGGTTGTTGTTGGTTCTAGTGGTTGTTGCAGAGTTCTGGGCTCTGCTCTGTGTTCTGGTGACTGTGTTTTGATGACAGGGTTTCAGTGATTCAATTGTTAGGTGATTCAGAGTTAATGATTGTATTGCAGTAGTGATTGTTTTGTATTTATGGATCCAGTATGAAAATTTATGAAACGTGGTCCCTGGAAGAAAAGAGAAGATTGTAGCCTTTTGTAGGTCAGCACCTACGTACTAGTACATCAGCGAGTACAAGAGCTAAGGGGGTTGTAGCTCCCTTCCAGGAAAAACTGGAGAACGAGAGAAGGTTGTAGCCTTCTACTGGTATAAGGTTGCACCAGTACTAATTGGTAAAAGAAATTTCTTATTAAAGAAAGATTGAGAAGATTGCAGCAGGTGGTTTTCACCCACATTGGGTTTCCACCTTATATCATGGTGTTCATGTATGCTTTTTATGTGTGATGATCTGTTCTGTTTTACTACACTTGTTTACTATTTATATGGTTAATAATCTAAGTTGCACGAAACGGGGAAACGGAAACGAGTTTCCGAAACGGGAAGCGATACGAAACGCGACCTCCCCAAATTTGAGGAAACGGGGAAACGCGAATATATATA